>JBBPFD010000146.1:194386-251471 GCA_038363315.1 Mugilogobius chulae
TGCATGTAGATGTAGATAGTGTTAATAGATAGGTCAATATATTGTGTAATGTGCAGGGGCGGCTCTAGGCTTAGGCTGATGTAGATACTTTAAATATATTGTAACCCGGGTGAAAAATAGATATAATTAATTTTTGAACTGCTTATTTAAACATGTATGTATTCCCTTCTCCGCGTCTCTGTGCCCTGCCTGCGTCATTACGTCATGCGCACTCACGTCACGCTTAACACGTACAATCAGAACTATCAAAACAGCTGTGCAACAAGCAGCAGGGAGGAGCGAGAGGGAAAGCCTAGGTCAGGGGTCGGCAACCCAAAATGCTCAAAGAGCCATTTTGGACCAAAAAAACAAAAACTGAATATGTCTGGAGCCGCAAAAAATTACAATGAATACAACACATGCTGTAAGTGTATATCAGCTTTAACAACCTGTTATCAAAATGTAACAAAATGAACATTCAAGATTAGCGTACAAGTTGCTCCAAAATGTAAGTCGCACAAGCCAAAATACATATGTTAGGAGGGAAAAACACGTATAGATCGCACCGCGGACTACAAGTAGCACTTTTGGGGGGTAATTAATTACATAATTAGACACCACAAACAGACGCGGGACACGTTTGTCCATCCCGCTCCTCTTTAAGATTACACAGAGGCGAAGGGCTGCGCTGATATGAGGTAAAACTACACGACGCAGATCAAAACATGACTAAACTCTCCATAATCAGTTCTTGAAGTGTCACTAAATCATCTGCAACAAGTATCGTGTCCATGTGACTTTCAACAATCTGCGATGTAACTGAGTGTAGCCTCTTACCTGACGCACAGTCCCATCTCTTTCCGTTAAATCCAGTTTATTTTCCACGAACTCCACGTGTTATTTCTGTGTCTTCGTGCATAAAAAACAGTCCTTCATTCATTCTTCGGGTAACTTTTCCTCCGCGCTGCTTGCTGTTGATCTCGAGTCTTCATTGTCATGAACAGCTAGCTTCCCCGCTTGTTACCTTCCTGGTTGCGATAAAAACTTCCACATTTACAATGACAGCAAATGATTTGGTCTAAAAACTGTTGAATCCGCTGTTCAGTCTCTCTCTTTTTCGCTTTTGGATCCATGGCCCGACGCACCTGGCGGTTTGTTTACAGCAGCGCGCAGACCCGCGGACCTGAAAGAAACACGTGTCGCCCGGCTATGACGTAAACCTTCGTTGACAGAAATGTTTAAATTAAATATTTATTCTACACGTTAATCAGCATCGGAAACTTTGTAACTGTTTGACATATTTTTCCTCCTACACAAATTATATTAAAACAAAAAATATGTTCACACAATTTTCCACTTTTATATTTTTTGGACAAGCTCCAGGGAGCCACAAGGGGGGCGCCAAAGAGCCGCATGCGGCTCTAGAGCGCGGGTTGCCGACCCCCGGCCTAGGTGAACGCGCTGGAGGAGCCGACTACTGGTGCCGACCTACCGCAATCCGAGCACGAGAAAAGAATAAACTACGAACTGGCCAGGTCTGATGGCGAGCTTAAAGCCCAGGACCCAGAACGTAAGCCCATGAACTGGACTACACGTCTGAAGCTACCGCTGATCCTGCTGCTCTGGTCGGTCTGGTAGGAGGCTTCTCACAGCCGCCCTCTTTTGCTCCTTTTCAACTCGCAACTCGTTTACTCGGCCCAATCACACACACACTCACACTTCCCCTCCTGCACTCTGAATTACCCCCTGTGGACACTTTTGGGACCGTGTTAAGCGGAACATTGAACTGTTGCGTTGCGCCTAACGTGAACTGAACTTTCTTTTCCCGCGTGGCACGTTGGAAGAACTTAACCGCACAATTAAAGGTGCATAGACTGGGCGTCCATTATCGTACTCTATGAACTATTACTTGAACGTAGTTTTGAGTTGATCGTGATATATGTGGTGCCTATTGTAAATATCATTGAATGGCCATTCTATTTTCATTCTGTTTTTTGTTTTTTGTTTGTCTTCAATATATGATATATTTAAAAGCAACTCCTTTTGTCAGTCTCTCTCTCTACTCCTAGAGTCGGACCATCAATCTTTTGATCTAGCCCTGTACTTAAATAACTGCTAACTACTACACATTGGTTACAATATGTTTGTGTAAATGTGCAGGGCGGCTCTAGGCTTAGGCTGATGTAGATTGTGTAAATATATGTTTGTGTAAATGTGCAGGGCGGCTCTAGGCTTAGGCTGATGTAGATTGTGTAAATATATGTTTGTGTAAATGTGCAGGGGCGGCTCTAGGCTTAGGCTGATGTAGATTGTGTAAATATATGTTTGTGTAAATGTGCAGGGGCGGCTCTAGGCTTAGGCTGATGTAGATTGTGTAAATATATGTTTGTGTAAATGTGCAGGGGCGGCTCTAGGCTTAGGTTACCCCAGACAAATGTGTTTTCTGTGGTTTTGTTCCAGATCTGGTGAAAACTCTAAAGGTGATTGTGATTTACTAAATAAACATTAATTATCTGTATTTACTATTTGATCTAATCTTTTTTTCAAATATTGTCAGAACTTTGTTATAATTAAACCGACTCTTTTATCTGTGAGTTTGATTTATGAAAAGTGAGACTTTGTTCGTTTAGGAGTCACTTTAGAATAAGGACGAGATACTAATCATTTACAAACCTTAGTTAACTATGAAGATAACATGACCTGATCATTACTAAATGATTAGTATTTACTGTTTAGTTCCAGCCTCTGACGACCTTCTGAACTTTTCAGACAAACCAGAGTCACTGAGATGAACTTCTGCACCGACTTCTGTCAGTTTTTCTCTGTCTCTGTATAAGACATATTTGAACACATTTACATCGGACTGACTCAATATTGTTTTCACTCCACAGTCATCAATAAAAACATGATATTGACGACTTAATTCAAGCCCTTCTTAGTGCATTAGCTCATTTAGGCTTGTGTTTGTAAATGTCAGATAAAGAGTGCAGGATCCTTTTTAGTTTGTTTTTCTGGCTCTAAAGACAAACGCACCAGAACTAAAGCCTCGTGACAAGAGGAGCTGCTCATTTGGACCCAGTGTCGATCCTGAAATCAACTGAAGCAGCGTCAAATATCTTTAAAATATCAGTATAAATGTGAGAGAATCAAGAGTTGGATATGACATGACGATAGGATTTTAAGATGTAAGTTTACTATTTTGACTTGGTCTTTAATCAGTTTTGTTAAGTGAAAGCAGCCTGAGTTTGGTCAAATAAAGCAATAAACGACTAAAATATATGAATTTCAACACAATTTTAATGTTTTTTCCAACTTAATATTATTACAGACTAGAGCTGGGCGATAAAACGATATTATCGTCTATCACGATAGTAAAACATTTCTACGATAGCACTTCAATATCGTCTGTAAAAAAAAAAAAAATCCTCCCAGAAAGTGCAGTTTTTAATCAATGCTGCAGCATATAATTGTGCTCTCTTAAATGCATATTCTCCATGTATTGACAAATATTCAATCACTATTTTGTTTTAAAAGCTTATTTTTTATTTGAATTATTGACAACTCCACAAAAGCAGAAAAACTATGAGCGGCTCCGCAGTTTTAAAAGTTACGCAGCGTCCCTGAACTCATCCTCACTCCACCAACACGTGCATATCAAAACAAACATGGCTCAGGCAATTAAGATGAAAAAGACTTTTTAACACCGTGGACCTGGACGGAGGACCTGGACAGAGCAGGACGTGTGGAGCGGTGTTTGTGGGCCTCGTGGAGCTGGAATCAGGACTTGGACAAACTCGTGCGTCATGGAGCAGCTGCGACGGCGATAACACTTTGGATGTTTCTGTTTGGATGTTTTTTTTTCTTCATGTCCGCGATGGACAGAAGAGGCGTCGCTTGAACGGGACAGAGGTAAGCCAACTAACTTTATATAGTGTGCAAATGCGCAGAAGAGTGTCATGCTTTCCTTTTCGAACACACCTCGCACCGAGACGAGTCCGTGCTAACAGCTACTCATGAATATAGGCTACTTTAGCGTATAATCTCTCATCTATCTGGTACAACTTTAGTGACAAAGAACTGACAGAAATCACGTGTTACCGTAGATGCAGACGTATTTTTGGCTTATTTAGGTGTTTGGCTTACATATCAGCCTTCATAACTTATGGTGGTGGCTGTGTTTTAAATGTGAACTTAAAACAGCGGAGAGCCTTATCAATATCAGTTCAAATCGTGTTTGTTTGTGTCAGTGGGTTTAACCCTGTTGTGGTCTAAACTTTATGGTTAGCTTGCTTGCGTGCTTGGATGTCTACGTGCTTTTGTTTGTGTGGTTGTGACGCACACAGACGTGGTGCCGCTGTGCTCTCAAGAAAGTCTTTTTCTAAATGTGTATTTGTGCAACATAGTTGATAATGCAAATCTCTACCACTTTTACTGTCACAGGTTTACACATTTACGCTGCGTTGTGTATGTTAAAATTGTTAATAAAGCGAAAAGAGCATGGCGCAGAGGCGAGCGGGCAGAGGAGAGAGAAAAGCGCGAGGCTTTGACAAAGTAATAAGGTTTTTAACATTAAAATGCACAAACTTAACAATGTTCAATAACGAATGAGCAATATTGTATCTATAATACACACCTTGTGTGTGAAATTACCAGAAAAATCTGACTAAAGCTCAATTTTGAGCCGTTTTAGCCTTAATTAGTTGGCAGACGATAATATCGTCTATCACGATATAATTGGGAGACGATATGACGATAGTGAAAAGTGGATATCGCCCAACCCTATTACAGACATCTTCCTTATTTTGCTGTGTGGTTGTGTTCATGGATATTTTGGGGGTTTGTGAACTCCTGCATTACATGGTAGCACTTTACATTACGGCTCGGTAATAACATGGTAACATCTGTGTAATATCAAGGTAATAAAGTAATAACCATGTAATTCATGTGCTGTTACAAAGCAATATACTCATTTTTCTTAGTAATAGTTTGTAATTTCCATGTGTCTGCGTCATCACCTGAGCAACAAGGAAGCATTTCTGTTAATTACCTGGAAATAAAACTCATGCTTTCAACACTATTTACAGGTAATTACAAAGGACAACATGGCGGATGATGCAGCACTCAGTGCGCCTGCTGCACCGGCATTTGTCCTTTCTCGACAGAAACCTGAAATCTACAGGACTGTAGATGGTAAAATAATTGTGGAAGATGAGCTTTTAAACTTCCTTACTGTGAAAGCTAAAACTTTAAGCCAGGACGAAATTGTGTTACTGCAGCAAACACGTTTACTTCTGACTGGATTGAGTCCTCTAAGAAAATCCTGTTTGAGGTGTGCCCTACGACGCAGCGTAATATATCGCACAAGGGAGCACAAAAGGACATTAACAACATCAAGAGTTGCTTAAAAGTCATCAATGAATGTGGAGAAAATATCCCCCGATTCGTCTCCCACTATTTGGATGAACTGCCCCCAGTGAGTTTTTCAAGCCTGGATGTGTGCGGTCTGCTCAGGAAAATGGAGCTGCTACAAGCCGATATTGGTGCCATGAAGAGCACACTAGAGATCCAAACGGATATGTGCGCTAATCTCCGTGCGATTACAGCAGATGTGAACGACAGAATGGTCAGCTTGGAGACTACAGCGGCTTGGCACGAGATGATGGACGGGACGCGTGCAGTTTAGCGGCGCTGAAGGCCCGTGGTTGTGGCGGCGACAGGAGCAGCGGCTCTGCGCGGGACGCTGTGACCACGCAGGATCCTGAGGCAGCCGGTGGCGCTGCTGGGTGTCTTGGAGTGTGCGAAGAAGAACGAGCCCTTGTCCAGAGAGCAGAGGGAGCCAACAAGGAGGAAATCCTTCATCCACCTGGATCTCCAAAGTGGAGCACTGTTCTTAAAAACGGAAGACGACACCCTGGGGCTAAATCTGGTGCTAAATCTGGTGCGCGCCCTGTTCCACCTGTGGCGAGGAGACCAGCTAAGCAACTGGCGATTGTGGGCACGGGAGTATCGAGCCACATAAAGACGGTGACAACTAAAATGGTGAGTGTTTTCGCCTCCAAGTTCTCGCCTGACTTAGATGCGCAGACTTTAACTGACTATCTCCAAACTCAACTACGTCGTGAGGTTACGTGTCAGAAGATAACCACAGCTAATAATAGATTTGCCTCGTTTAAAGTTACGGCTGAGTGCAAAGATGTGGCGGAAATGTACAATTCGGAGATTTGGCCAGTGGGCACTTATGTGCGGCGGTTTTATGAGCCACGCAGCAGGACTGGCAATGTTGGCTTGAATGGAGCCGGAGTGGGCGCACAGACAAACGGGGCTACATCGGCCCGTGGCCTGGAGGTTAAAGCGCTCTCATGAATTTAAAGGTTATCTCATACAATTGCCGTGGTCTTCGCCTGGGGCAGAATGCTGACGATGTAGCTCGCAGGGTAGTTGTGGACAACCTGTTGAGTCAGTGTGATGTACTGTGTTTGCAAGAGACATTTCTGACGAAGCAGGACCTGGTAGGATTAAACTCATTAAACCACAGCTTTCACGGGGCTGGGGAGTCCAGCGTTGATACTAATGATGGAATAATTCGAGGACGTATCCCTGGCGGAGTTGCAATTCTGTGGAGTAAGAGGATGGACCTCTATGTGAATATAATAAGGCTGGAAGTGGACTGGTGTAGGAATACACATAACACAGGACGGCAAGGAGTGTGCTATCCTTAATGTGTACACCCCATTTGAATGCCATCCTAATGAGACTGAGTTTCTAAATAGACTGGCTTTTATCAGTTCATTTGTACAAGATAAAAAGTTTTCTAATGTATTTATTATTGGTGATTTTAATTCCGATATTACAGACAGTAAGTCATTATTTTCTAATCACTTGCATCAGTTTTGTGAGGACAATGGGCTAATATTGTCAACTAAAGCCCTTTTACCTGCAGATAGCTTTACATACATCAGTGAGGCTTGGCATACAACATCATGGTTGGACCATTGCATAGCCACAGCTGATGCACATGCATCATTGACAGATATTAAAATATTTTATGAGCTCTCAACAGCTGATCACATTCCATTTGGCATGCAAATAAATTGTCAGTTTTTACCTTCAACTGAAACGTACAATAACGAAAATACTATATTTTATGTAGATTGGAGCTCTCTCCTAAAGGAAGAAGTACTGTCTTACTCTGTGAATACAGATTTTCTGCTGGGAAAAGTGTTATTGCCCAGGGAGGCAGTTATGTGTAGGGATGTGAGTTGTAAAAACCCCAAACACAAAGAAGCAATTAATGCAATGTATGAAAATATTGTCAAAGCTTTGCTCAAGTCTAGTGAGCCGCTTCAAAAAGAAAAGTCTAAAAAGAAAGGAAGACCAGGTTGGAATGCACATGTTGCTGAGTTTTTTAATAAAGCACGTGAAGCTTCCCAAGAGTGGATTCTGGCTGGAAGACCTAGGCATGGGCCAGTTTATGAACAAAAGCGGGTTACAAATGCCCAATATAAGTATGCAGTACATTTTATTACTAAAAATGAATGTGCTATGAGAGCAGACTCTATGGCCAGGAAGCTTTCTTGTAATAATACTTATGCTTTTTGGAAGGAAGTAAAACACATGACAGCCAGTAAAATATCTCTGCCATGTGCAATAGATGGCACCTCTGGCACTGAAAAAATCTTGGGGCTATGGCGTCAGCATTACTACAGATTATTTAACTGTCTTCAGAGTGGGTCTGGTATTTTAAATGATGTTGATCATGTTGATACAGTTCTGACACATGAGGTCCTTAAAGCTGTTACTAAACTGTCTAAAAACAAGGCCAGTGGGCAAGATGGTGTTACAGCTGAACATTTAAAATATGCAAGTGCACGGTTAGCTCCATTACTTGCCATTTGTTTTACAGCTTTTATTGTTCATGGTTTTTTACCTGACCCTATGCTTACCATATTGCTAGTCCCTGTACTCAAAGATAAAACTGGGAAGGTTGGCAGTTCGGACAATTACAGACCTATTGCTTTGGCCAGCATAATGTCAAAAATTATTGAAATAATCCCGCTGGACAGGATCTCTGAGCTCATTTCATCTGCAGATAATCAGTTTGGTTTTAAGAGTATGTTGGGCACTGATATGTGTGTGTATGCCTTGAAAGAATTTATTCAGAAATACAAGAGACAGAACTCATCAGTTTTTATGTGTTTTTTAGATGCATCTAAGGCATTCGATAGGGTGAATCACCGGAAACTATTTGCTAAATTAATTCAGAGAGGTGTACCCAGATATCTTGTAAGAATTTTAATGTTTTGGTATGCAAATCAAACAATGCACGTTAAGTGGGGTAACTGTGTGTCTGCTCCTTTAGACTCTAAAGTTTAGAGTCACCAATGGAGTCAGACAGGGCGGGATTCTGTCCCCACTTTTATTCAATTTGTATATAGATGAGCTGTCATCAAATTTTAAATTGTGTAAAACTGGTTGTGTAGCTGGAAATCTTGTTGTAAACCATTTGATGTACGCTGACGACTTAGTTGTATTTAGTCCGAGCACCTCTGGCTTGCAGCAGCTACTGAACGTCTGTTCAGCTTATGGTATGGATCATGACATAAAGTATAATGCTGCTAAGAGTCTGGTCATGATCTGTAGGACTAAAGAGGACAATTACATGAACTTTCCTGATTTTCGCCTGTCAAATGTTGTGTTGGATGTTACTACTAAAATTAAATATCTTGGACATTGGATGACTGCAGACTTGGCAGATGATGATGATATTTATAGACAATGCAGAATGTTGTACGCGCAGGCGAACACTCTGAAGCGCAAGTTTGGCTCATGTACTGACAATGTGAAGGTGACTTTATTTAAATCTTATTGTACACCTTTGTACACAGCACATCTCTGGACTAATTACAAAAGAGCCAGTCTGCAAAGGCTGCAGGTGGCTTATAATGACGCTTTTCGAGTGCTCATGAGGAGGCCACGATGGACCAGTGCAAC
Source organism: Mugilogobius chulae (assembly GCA_038363315.1). NCBI lineage: Eukaryota > Metazoa > Chordata > Actinopteri > Gobiiformes > Gobiidae > Mugilogobius > Mugilogobius chulae. The sequence goes on from JBBPFD010000146.1 coordinate 203,357, forward strand.
TGAAATGTTTGTTACAGCACGAGTGAACACCCTACAAGCTCTACTAAGAACTCTTATGTACAGCTTTATCTGCAGGCTCAATAAGTCTGAAAATGAAATTCTTGTGTCTCTTACAAATATAAGTTTTAGTGCAGTCCGTTATCAGTCACAAATGTGGCAACATTGGTATGGCTGTCTTTGTTAGTAAATGTGTGTACTTGTTTGTTGTTGCTTTTTAATTGGACCTTGAGTCCGGAATAAAGATGAATTGAATTGAATTGAATTGATTTCGTCTTGAAATATTGCATTTATGTATAATAATTTGGCAATGTCTGTGTATACATGTTAATTAATTAATTAATTAGAAATAGAGCTGCAAGATAGAAGCCCTAGATCATAGAAATAAAGCCCAAGTCTTCAGTCCTCGATGCTTTTTGATGCTGTAGACAGGCAGACAATCAGTAAACACAGTTTTTTAATAAAGTTTATTCTGTACAATTAAAATGGTGGTGAATATGAGCAGGGTAAACCTGTAAAAGAAACATAACATACTACACTATCATTATGAACTTATAAAGTAACTCACTGTGACACTACAGTCACTGTAAGCTAAAACTTGCATGCTAATGCTAACATTAGCATACAGAGCTAGTACTAATGAAAACACACAAAAACACAAAACTCGACTATTCACTTCGAAGCTACATTATATATACTTATTAAATCCCTAAATACAAACATCAAGGCTGTGCTAACTCAGGAGGAAACAGCAAAGCAACTTGAACGGGATCCATGGACGACTTCAACGTTAGCTCAACAGGAAGTTCGATAACGGATCACTTCCGGTTTATCAAAAATGTCTAAATAGTGAAACTTGGGAGAGGCGGCCTTTCATCACCTTTGTTTCCTTTTCATGCGGGTGGTTGTGGCAGGTCCGGGCAGGACTATGTGTCTTTCCTCACCTCTAGTCTGGACCTCGCCCGCTGCCTCTCTGTACTTGGTACGAAGTAGGTTTGCGGGTGCGCTCCAATCATGTATGCCTGCTGGGAGTACATTGATCCTACGGCCTTCGCGTAGGGTATGCCAATAGCGAAGCCCGTAGAGGGCGTAGCACATACGGCATAGAAATCTTAGTTACCTAATGTAACTGTAGTTCTATGAGTATGTGCGTAGCCCTCTACCTGCAGGCCCAGCAGCATGTCTTCCACTGTGCTAGAGTTCAAGAAGGGCGAGCGATAGTGGACAGGGCCTTATATACGGCCAGTGGGGAACCACGTCCCCATGATTGGAGCGGTACATTGTTTGATCTTTAGGTGCGAGGTGTTATGGAAATCTTGGAATGTAACTTTGCAGAAACTGAAGTCTGGGAAAACCCATAGGCCTCTCGGAGCCAGTAAGTCTCTGCATGTGCTAATGTCAATCACACCTGCATAGGTTTTGGTGCATATGAAAAGACTCTAAACTCCCCTGGTGGCAGGAGGCTCCCAGACCCGTTTGGCCTGTTTGCCTGTTGGCTATAAGAGACAACACAACCAGAGAGCAGGGGGCAGATCACTTGGACATACCACTTGGAGCAGACGATGCAGCAAGGACACTGAGATGTAGGAGAGGGCTGCAGAGCAGGCCTCTGAAATGGCCTAACACGCCTTAGCTCATGGGTTAGCATGAGCTAAAGAACAATGGACTGCGAAAGCTGAAATGGAGGGAAACCTACATTTAAACAATATGGACTTCTTTCTCACAACAACAATGACTAGGACCCTGGACTCTCTGGACTATCGATTATGCATAATTGTACTTTTGTCAATAAATAATACTTTTTTGAGCTCAGGCAACTCTCAAGGAATTCATTTTTAAACGTGAATACAAAATAATCCACAACAGAGGCGCCGCCTCGAGTGTTAGCCAATAGCGAAGCCCGTAGAGGGCTACGCACATACTCATAGAACTACAGTTACTCTAAGTAACTATTTTAATTGACCTTTATTTAACCAGGGAAGTCCCACTGAGATTCAGAATCTCTTTTGCAGGGGAGCCCTGGGGGAAGGGTCAGGGGAGGCATTAATGGACATGTTTTTAGTTGTAGGAGGAAACCGGAGTACCCGGAGGAAACCTACGCAGACACGGGGAGAACATGCAAACTCCACATTGAAGATTACTAAGATTTCTGTTTAACGTGGACTGACCCAGGACAAACACAAACACTCTCAGACAGACTAAACGCAGCGACACAACAGCAGTCACATGGTTTTTACGTCTGTGTTTCAGAGAGAGAAGACCAGGGTCCTGTTCCTTTACAACCTGCTGCTCCAGACAAACAGGAAGTGCTCGGACTCGGGCAGGAAGCGCCGCCGGAACACGGTACTTGTGTTTCTGTGGTCGCCATGTTTCCTTTTCATAATCGTACTTTTATTTGTGAAAACATGTGGAACAAACAGACTTTTATAAGAACAGCAGTGAAGGAAACACAAGAATCAGACAAATCCAGCCCAGAGCAGGGTTTTTACATTCACACTGATTCAGACACACAAATATATCTTTATGCGTAACATGATCAACTTGAATCTGTCAGTTCTGTGGTTTTTACTATATTTATGGTTTAAACCTGTTCTTGTATTCTCTGTGTGTTTCTGCAGGTTTGTGGTTTGTGCAGCTGCTGTCGGGCGAAAAACAGGAGAAACCAGGAGGAAGAAGAGGTTCAATATGAGACCGGATAAACCAGGACCTGAACCGAGTCTAGACCAGGTCTGAACCGGGTCTGAACAGGGTCTGAACCAGTCTGACCGGTCTGAACCAGGTCTGAACAAGGCTCAAACTGCTTCAGTAAAAGTGCAAAGTCAGTGCTGGATCTTTCCTTAACTACAGACACAGTGAAACCGTCCTTACTTGGCTCATGTGGGAATAATTCTTGTCCAGGTGTAGTCCTGTTTAAGTCCACAGAGCGGCGCTGTTGATTCAAATAGCGATTGTTCCAATTGTGACAAACGCTTCAGATTAAGCAGTTCAAGTTTAGCAGTAAAACTATATCATGTCTACGTATTTCTGCGTATATGCGCACTTCAAAATGAGTCACAAAAGGTGCCTCATGGTGAATTATGCACAGTCCCACTTTATCGTCAGGTGTGTGCAATCTACTGGTCACGTCAGAATATATCAGCTTGGTGTGTTTGTCGATGTATACTTTTTGTTATAACTATGATGGTAGGGAAGGTGTGCCCCTCCCACTCACTGATTGTGGTGCTGCGCTCACCTTCTCTCTTTCTCCCGCTGCTGGATCCACTTCTCGGTGTGTGGGAGTCGTGACCGGCACAATGAAGGTGAATTTGGCAACTTTAGGTATCTTCGAGCGCTGTGGCACTGGCGGCGTGTGGAAAGCGACGACCCGCATTGTGGTGTTCGCCCTTGAGTCGCTTCAGCTACTTGTTTGCGGTGAGTAGAATTCAAGTTTTCTCCGCTTCTATCATCTGTATGCTTTGCGCACTGACATCATTTTATTCCAAAAATGCTCCTCAACATTTAGAATGAGTGGCATTTCTTCAGTGTATTTCTTGTCTGTAACAACAGTTGATGATTTAGGACATTTTAACCACAACAAACGGACTCAAAAACATCTTTTTAAGAAGAAAAAGTTCAACTGTGTGTGATTTCAACGCTAAACTCTTGTTGTTTATCTGCTTTGCTACAACTGTTTTTACATGTCAGTTAAAACAACAACAGATTGTGTAGTCCAACAAAGACATTTAAAAGGCAGAAACATGCTTTTATTCAAATCTGTTTTTGGTTAAAAAGTTGCATAGTGCATATTTAAATGATTGTTTAAACTCCAGGAAACTGTCAGTTAAATCAGGCTCTCAGACGGTTTCAATGTGGCCCCGGCGTAGTGCTAATCTTTATATTTATTATATTTGATTGACTTGGCTATGACGAATGTGTCTTTGCTTACTGTCCTAATATTATCACAACAAAATCTAAATATTAGATTAAAAAGCCTATGATTTCCAAAAATAATGCTTTTTATAAATGACCTGCCTTTGATCTGTCCAGGTGTTCACTGCCAACTATACGCGGACGATGCTGTCTTTTATGCACCCGCCAAAACACCAGAGCAGGCTGCGGATGTTCTATCTGCATGCACGGCTGAGGTTAGTCAATGGCTTACTCAAAATAAGCTCATTCTAAATCTTACAAAAACGGTAGCAATGTGTTTTTCCATCAAAAAACAAAATGTAGACCAAAGATTTCAAGTAAAAATGCAAAATAATAAAATTCAAGTTGGCATGACAGCATGGGCCCAGGCAGCTCCCTCGTTCACTCTACAACCAGGCAATCAAACTATGGATCAGAAACCTATCCGCTTTCATCATTGCCATATCCTTAAAAAATAAAACTTGTTAAGTTTTGATAGTTTCTTAAAATTATGTTTTCTCAAATTATGTTTCAAATGTATTTTATTTATTTATTTATTTGAACAGGGACAGTGCACCTTAATGAACATTTCTGTAAATGTGCCAGTTTTAGCTGCAAAGCTAATTTTCAACTGTAGTCCCTGGGCAAGGTGTTTGTTTGCCAGAAACAACACAATATAAAGGCTCCACACTAAAGCTAATAGAAACGGTAAAAGTTTGCCACTATAAAAATACAGTCTATGCAGAGTTGTTAAATACAAATTACAGTATCTACAATATTAAAACTAAGACGATACAAATGTTACATACATATAACAAGATAAATTTACAGAAGCAGGTTCAAGTTGCAAAAGAGGCAGAACATGACATAAGCCAACAGCAGAGTTAGATCTTTAATAGTGTGTGAATGTTGGTTGGATTTAAGCCAAGTTTTCAGTTGATTTTTAAATGTGTTATATGTAGGACTTTCTCTTACAGTGAGGGTTACACTGTTCTAGATCTTACAGCCCTTAACAGACAGAACAGACTAGACAGTACGCCTATAGGGCACCACACAGTCACCTCTGACCACAGACCTGGTGAAGATTTCATGTTTATATTCTCTCTTAATGGTGGAGGCGCAAGTCCATAAAGGATTTTATATAATGTGCATGCAAACTTAAAGTATTTATAATTTTCAAAACTCAAAAGATTATATGTTTTCAAGATAAAACAATGATGATATGAAATTGGTTTTCTAGCAAATATTTTGAGTGCTCTTTTGTATAGAGATTCTATTGGTTTAAGAGAAGTGTCACTAGTGAGTGTCCAGTTGGTAAAACAATAATCTATATGTGAGAACACCATGGCATGCCTCTGTTGACATAGAGGGTCTAACATATTTGAAATTGCACAGACTGACTTTAAGTATTTTAGAGATTTTCTGGACATGGTTCAATATCAACAATTTGGCTCCAGAACCACTCAGTCCATTTATACAGAGACTAAACAGCAGTGACAAGAGGCGCCCTAAACAAAAACTGTCAAATTCCACAGTGTAGAACCTCTTTTGGACAGTCGTCTTTTTCATATCAGAGCAGTAAACTGTGGAACTCACTGCCCACTGAAATAAAGAACATTACTGAAGTTAAAATGTTCACCTCTAGAGTTACTTGTCTTTTTGATGTGGAGAGATTCTGTTTTACAACCAACATTACTCAAGTCATTTTACTCTCACATTTGGACATTTTTTTATCATTTGTAACTTGGACAATATTCTGTCAGTCCAACATAAAAGTGTCAAAACATTTTATTTTGGCGATCCGCTTCCCCACCTCAGTAGCGCCTTTACTACTGTGTGGGTAAGTTCGGCTCCGTGAAAAATTGTATTTTAAATCTGTTAACTTGCTAAATGTATATTGTCACGAACATATGTTGATAAGACAACGTTTTTGCAACTGTAGAGTGTATTTTTGGTTCAACTTGTGCGCTAAATTTAAGTTTTGCACACTTTTCCAAGATAGTGCATTTAAGCTAGCAGCCACATGTGCGCGGTCCCTTTTTCATGCTGCTGTTTTTCATTTTGCAGAGAGTTGTGTGCAGAGCTGTATGTGAAGACATGAAAGGTGTTCCTATGTCTGTCACAGGTATGTTGTATTGTATTTTTGAGTTGTAAATTGTGTTTTGTGTAATAAGTTGTTACTCACCACTCCAACATTCAGTGTTGGGTAGAATACTTTGAAAATGTATTCCGTTACAGAATACTGAATACTTGGTCAGAAAGTATTCTGTATTGTATTCCGTTACTTGGCAAATTTTTGTACTGTATTCTGAATACTTGGAATACTTTTTATTTGAAATGCAAATTAGGTGCTAATTTTAACGTGAAATTACAAAGTTTTCGTGTTTCTTCTTAATTCTTATTTCTGTTAAGTAATGCTAGTAATGCATCTCTATGTAAACAAGCGTTATAATAACTTCTGAACACAATAACGCGCTGTTTAAATCGCACTCACCGGAGTCGAGAGGAGGAGTTTACTTCAGATTTCCACGCCTGTGCTCATCGTGGTTTAGTCCAACAACAGTTCATTCATCGTGTCGTCCGTGAGCTTCAGAGCATGCTCCAGTGTCACAAATCCTTTGCTAACAGTCCGCCGCACTTGTTGTGAAAGTTTTGTCAAAGTTTTCATCGCGAAAACAAACTATTCCTCTTTGAAAAACGAATCCCATCCGTAGTTAAATATAAACGATCCAAACGCTGCGTCTTCTCTTTGTTTATCGTAAATAAAGTCCCGAAAAAGTTGAACAGATGATACAACCGGAGACAACCATCAACAAACTTCTTATGTACCTGTCCATAAAGGGGCAATCTGATTGGTCAGTCTGTCTGCAGGCCCCTATACAACGCCAGATCTGATTGGACACTGTTATTTCTGTGCCCCTGAAGGGCTGTGAAGTAGAGCGAGCAGCACAAAGTGACAGCGCGTCAAGCTGCTGCTGTGAAAACATTACGCATTGGTTTTCTGTGGTGATATTAACAATGTGTCTACATTTATTTTGCATGCAATGTAATCCATTGATTTTATAAAAGTAACTGTATTCTGAATACCTCGTTTGAAAGCCGTACTGTAACGGAATACAAATACTCATAAAATGTATTCAGAATACGTAACGGCGGTACATGTATTCCGTTACTCCCCAACACTGCCAACATTGTATTGTAAAATAAGTTTATTGTTCACACATGTTCATACAATATGAGAGTCACATATAACTTGGTCAAATCCTGTGTACCATGATGAAAACACGGCCAGTATTAGTAACAAATGTTAGCTCCTCAGTAGCGCCTTTACTACTGTGTGGAGAGCTGTGTGCAGTGCTGTTTGTGAAGACATGTTTCCTATGTCTGTCACAGGAGAAAGTTTGACTGCTCCAACACTGTGTCCTGTCTTTTTGATAACGGCTGGTGAAGAGTTCAGCACCCGTTACATATGTATGTTTTTTGTAGATTTTGAACACCTTAAATGAGACTGCTGGAACAAGGTTAGTTAAAATTTGATAATAAAAACGGCCACAACAAAATATAAACAAAACCTAATGTTCTAGTGGCAAATCTTATTGCAAGACATTAAAACAACTCCAAATTTAGATAAATGTTGCTTAATTTAGGCACTTATTCCCTTTAAAGCTGACATTTTTTCCCAGTGTTAAGTTCAGCAATTTCCTCTTATTTTATGGAGCTAATTAGGTCATAATGTTTGAAACTGAAAAACAAATACTTAAAACTGAATTTCCAATTCATATAATTGAACTTTGAAAAATAATAAAATGAATTTATTTTATTTTTTCAGGTTCAAAATCCATTTTTTAAGTTTCAGATTTTTTTTTCAACTTCGGATAACTATTTCAGTTTCAAATCTTTCTGAAACTGAAAAAGTTATCCGAAGTTGGAAAAAAAATCTGAAACTAAAAAATGATTTTGAACCTGAAAAAATATTCAAGAAAAAATAAATAAATTCATTTTATTATTTTTCAAAGTTCAATTATATGAATTGGACATTCAGTTTTAAGTATTTGTTTTTCCGTTTCAAACATTATGACCCTAATCTAGCTCCATATTATTTTGGGCCTGAAATGAAAACTTTTTTTCTGTTTAAAAGTTCACAGCATCATTTACTTAATTTTTATTGTTAATTACTTTATTTGTAGCGTTTATTTGTTATATTTTTGCAGATCTTGAAACTAACATTTGATATATTGCCCAGGTCTATTTGTAACTTAAGTGTAAAACAATATTTACCACAAGGATTATTACACCAAACTAGAAAAATGTGATCATCCGTCATATGGACTTTAAATGTTTTGTGTTCACATTAAACTATGATCTATGGGTGTTTCAATTACCACAACTTTGACAAACTACTTACTGATTGTAAAGTTTAATATCTTTATCAAAATGTCAATACAGAAATTCAGAAATTCTTGCAAAAACAGAAAAAAAACAGATTTCTCAGCTCAGATTATTTTTTATAACAAGCAAACAAAAGCAAAAACACTTGATTCAACAAAATAATCATTCAAAAGTGAAATGAACCGACTTTGCATTGTGTAGTGACAATGTATACTTTTAACTGATTACAAAAAATAAAAACGTAAGACAAGGATTTGGATTTGTTGATAATGAGGTTAAACAGTAGCTGATTATATTTGCTTGATCTTTTTTGCAGGCACAACTTGGAAATGATTTCTAAATGTCGGTTGCGGACAAAGTGCAGGACTTTCTAGCTTCTCTGTTTGTAGTATTTGGCACCAGCCTGGTTCCGTTTGTCCATGCGGTTCTTCATCCTTTCCAGCTTCTGCAGCTTCTCTTGGTCGTCCTCTTCTTTCATCCTCTCCATGAGGAACTCCAGGTGGATGAATGTGGACACTGAATCTGCATTAAGGGCAATCTTCTCCAGTTGTTGGATTCTGTCAAAGGCCTCATTCAGCAGCTGGTTTTTAGTTTGTTTCAGGTTGTTCATGTCCTCCTCCATTTGTTCCTGCAGAGTTTGGTTCTTGTCGCTCAGGGCTTTGTTAGACTCATATTTTCTCTTCATGTCGTCCAGAGTTTGCTGTACGATTCTGGTCTTGGACACATACCTCCAGTTTTCCTTCACGTGGTAGCTCACATGACACTCTCCGGAGCAGGATGTACAGTAGTCATTCTTCATGACCTCACACCAGCTTGGATCCCAGGCCCAGGTGCATCCTGGGTAATGACAGTTTTCTTCACACCTACTACAAGTGACAGCTTTGTTGTCCCACCATCCATCAATGTCAACTTTATCCTTGTAGGTTTCTTCCACATTTATAGTGAATTTCTTATTCTTCTCCATTTCTTGTTGATGTTTTTGTAATTGTTCGCGGTTGTTTTCGATTGCACGCTGCTTCATCTCCACCTCTTTGACTCGCCCCTCTAAGTTCTGCATGCAGGCTGTCAGTCGCTCTCTTTCCTTCAACACTTTGATCGTATTCGTCAGAGATTTCGGTTGGGTTTCTCCCAAGAAGTCGGTGAAATCTTTCATTCCATACTCAGTGGTTCCGAAAGCAAAACTTGCTGCTCTTTCTACTCCTCTCTCGGCTTTTATCTCTTCTTTTTGGCGGTTGTTGAACTGGAAATAGATGGGGACATGGTTTTTGTCTCTGGCACATTGAATCTTCGCATCTTCCAGGGCTTGGAGGGCATTTGTCGGTTCGCCTCCGTCTGAGTGAGTCATCATCACAACTATGTTCTTCTCCAGGTCTTTTGCGAACAGAGAAGTGACGGAGTTGAAGATGCAGGCCATTCTTTCATCCAGTCGGTTCTCTGAGGCTTTCAGGACAAAACCCACTGCATCTATAACGGCCACTCCATCAGGGACAGTGAACAGATTCTGGAGTTTCTGAGTCACAATCTCGTCATGTGCTTTTCCTCTGGTGTCTCCGTAGCCTGGAGTGTCAATAATAGTCAGGGAATAGGGCACAGTTTTTCCCTCAAATCCAAAGATTTCATAAACAGATATTTCGGAGGTTTGGCTGTCAGACTGAGGTCGGTCCTTCTCGTCTGCGATGATCTCAAACCACACTTTATCTTTGAACTGCACTCCCATCACATAGTTCACCAGGGCGTTGATCAAAGTGGACTTGCCAGTTCCTGTGGCTCCCACCAGAAGAATGGTCCTGTTTTGATACTTGGAGTTACGAGATCCTAGAGTAAATTTTCGGAGTTTAGATTGTTTGTCTGGTAGTTTGTCCAAATTCACTCGTTTGAGTTGTAGCTGGTAGCGGACAGGAGGCCCATCGTGGGTTCTGATGCTGTTTTCAATGCACTTTTGCAAATGGGCCGGCATTTTTTCTTCTGAAACGACAAAAAAAAATGTGTTACTAAGGACTTGAGTTTCTTAAACCATTTGTCAGAGAGTGCAGTCATTGTATCAAAGAATAAATCAGCAGTGCCCAAACTTTTTTCCCGGCAGGCCAAAATGATGAGCCAAAACATTGTTTTTGCACCTAAAAAGGTTTATTTGAAAAGAGATAAGATGATGAAAGTGTTTTTTTAATTAATTAAATCAAGTAAATTGTTTTTTTGTTCTAGCCTCTGGAGGGTCTAGTTTAGCTCGTGTGCTCTAGTTTGGACACCACTGGAATAAATAAATAAAAGAATAACATTTTTACTGATACATTTCATCCAGTTAAGTGTTGGGTTGGCTCACTGTTTCAGATAATCTTCTGTTATTTTGAGCAATGGATTGGTTAATCTAACAGACAGGGAGATATTTATACTTGTATATTTGATGTCCCTTATAGATTTGTTTCTATTGATAGTAAAATCAGATATTAATGAGAATGTATTATAATTTTGAACTTTCAGTTGTGGTTTTTGTAAATAAAGAAAATCATGAACATACAAATGTTTTTGTGTTGTGTACCTATGACTATGATTGCAGGTATATTGTCATGTTGCTAGTGGTTGTATGAAGCGTGCAGAAAGAGAGAAAGTACCGTAGACATCCTTGTAAACGGGGATCCTGTTTGTATCACTGTGGCTTTGAGTGACATTTAAAGTGTCCTCATCAATAAATGACTCGCTGAAGCCAAATCAGTGAAGAGTTTCAAATAGAAAATTACAGTTTGAAAAAAAAGAAACCTTTTTCAGCGTCTAATGAGGTTATAAGAGTTTAGTTGGAGTTATTTTTGTCTTTGTAATTAGTTTGATATTGTTTCATTGATCAGTTAAAGAATCTTCAATGGGTTCGACCACAAATGTGTGCAGAGGTGTTGCGTGTGTCCAGTCTTACCTTGGCTGCTGTCGACAGGAGGCTGCTGGTCTTTGGGCTGGTCACACACTTTTATGCAGACCTGACGGTGGGCTGGTGCAGCACCACGTGGTTTCACAGAAAGAGGTCCAGTTTACAGAAAGAACACAGTCCCTCTTTCATTTTCATGTTGAACAATCTTATCTGGATATAGGAGGTCGGTTAGGGTGTGGGTGATGTGCGAGTGGCAGGTCTTAAGGGTCAAGTCCAGGGCTTCATCTCAGTCTAACTGTTTGATCCTGTAATAGACACTTAAGGGTGTAACTGTTCTAGTTTCAGTACAGTCAGCTCTGTAAATTCTGGACATTTTCACTTCACACAGCATACACTATTCAACTCAAAATATAAGCAATGAAACTGTAAAACATGTTTTATTGAAAAATACATTTCACTGTAAAAGGAACAAATTGTTCTGATTTATAAGAATTATAAGATTATTGTCAATGCTCTGCAGTATTTTAGTTTTTTTCTTTTTACTTGGATAAAATGATCTCCCTAAATCTTTTCACATATTTTTTTTCTCTCTTTACATCCATTTGGCCAGTGCATGATTCTTTGTAATGTTGCCTGAATAAACAGTGGGACATGTGTTTTCTATATAATGTCTGCAGCTATTTGGGCTTCATGGCAATTTCATAAAAACAATAAAATTCTTTACACAAACCCAAGAGCTTGTATTAAAACTTGTATCAAACACATTTGAGTGAACAGACTAGACAAGGTTGTGGGCTTTCTCCGCTTCTGTTTGCCCTTTACACAGAGCCCCTAGCTCAACTGATTCGACAAACAATCGACATAAAAGGAAAACCTACATAAGGTGGTATTATATACTGATGATGTCTTAATTTATTTATTATTCTTTTGGGTACTATGCCGGATGTAAATTAAATGTTAGTAAAACACAGATAATGACTTTAAATTATAGTCCTCCAGTGAAAAATGTAATCTTAAATGAGATCCAACCACTTTATATACTTAGGAATCATCATCCCCAATATTATTGACAATACAGCCAAATATAATTATGACAACTTGATTTCATAATTATATTTGAAAGCAGCAGTTAAATCTTTTGCTTTTAGATTAAACGGCTGCTTTCGACACAGTGGACCATACAATTCTCTTATCTGGCTTGGAACACTGTGTGGGTGTCAGGGAAATGGCTCTGGAGTGGTTCAAGTCCTACTTGGCTGACAGGTCTTTCTATGCTAAAGTTGGGGACTCTTTTTCTTCTCGGGCCCCTTTAAATTGTGGAGTTCCACAGGGCTCCATTTTAGGACCTGTTTTGTTTTCATTGTACCTCCTGCCATTGAGTCTAATCTTTACAAAACATGGGATATCGTATAATTTTTATGCAGACGATTCACAAATCTACCTCCCACTGAAAAGACAGAAAGTAAAGCTGAAATGCTTGGATGACGTCAAGACTTGGTTGGCTATGAATTTTTTGAATTTAAATGAATCTAAAACAGAAATTGTTGTTTTCAGCCCTTCATCAAACCTACAGCCACCAACCTTGGCGTCATCATTGATGGAGATTTTAAGTTTGACAAGCAGATAAATGCCGTAGTTAAATCCAGCTTTTACCACCTTAGGCTTTTATCCAGACTGAAGTCTGTTTTATCTTTAGTGACTTGGAGCGGGTGATCTATGCTTTTATCTCTACACGTCTTGACTACTGTAATGCGTTGTACACTGGGATCAGCCAAGCTAACCTGTCACGCTTACAGTTAGTCCAAAATTCTGCAGCTCGTCTTTTAACCGGTACACGTCGTAGAGAACATATTACACCTATTTTATCTTCATTACATTGGCTCCCCATTCGTTTTAGAATTGATTTTAAAATGTTATTGTTTGTTTTTAAAGCCCTTCATGGACTGGCCCCTGATTGTCCTCTACACTCCGGCGCCCTCGCTCAGGTCTGAGGGCCAACTCCATCTCGTCGTCCCGAAAACGAGACTTAAAAGTGGTGGTGACCGGGCCTTTTCTGTCGTCGGCCCCAAACTCTGGAATGCTCTTCCACCTCATATAAAGACTGCACCTTCAGTTGATGCTTTTAGGTCTCACTGGCATTTAACCCGGCAGGAGACTTGTGTGGTCCTCTGACAGTCTTTTGTTATTTATTTTTTATATGAGGTTTTTGATTTTAACTCATTTATTTATTTATTTTTAATATTGGCATTTTTATTTTTATATTTACAGTAAGAATTTGTGCTCTTGGTATTCTGTGCAGCACTTTGGAGACTTTGTGTTGGTAAAATGTGCTATATAAATAAAGTTGGATTGGATTGGATTAAACTTGATATACAGAGGTGGTCTGTCATCCCCTTTATCAGCCTAACTCAAAGAATCGAATCAGTGAAAATGAACGTATTACCCAGATTTCTTTTTCTATTTCAGGCCTCACTGTTGAAATGACTTAACAGCAGTTATCGCAATGGGATAAAACTATATAACTTTAACTTTAACTTTAACTTTAACTTTATTGTCCACCGAAGTGGAAATTTGTCTTTGGTTCACCATCACATACACAGACAGTCAACAATTCATCATTAAATACAATAAATACATCTTAAAAGAAAAGAAGTGTGCTGCACATACACCATTCCATCAGTGTCTATTTAACAAGCTGACAGCATTTGGCACAAATGAACCTTTGAACACCTTTTTTGTTGCCAGAGGCATTCTATATCTGCGCCCTGACGGCATCAGCCTAAACTCGTCACATAGAGGATGCTCAATGTCTTTAGTGATAGACATGGCCATCCTGAGCACAGCTGACTGGTAAAGAAGCTCAATCTTTGCCTGGTCTTTGCCGATTATCTTCCCAGCATTCTTAACTATTCTGTTCAGCTTGTTCTTATTGGCCACTGTCAGATAACCAAACCAAACAGAGATGTTAAAGACAAGAACACTTTGAATCAGGCTGACATAGACTTTTTCCAGGATGTGTGAGCTCACTCCAAAGCCTCTAAGCTTCCTGATCATGTAAAGTCTTTGACTGCATTTCTTATAAATTCCATCCACATTTTGAGTGAAGCTTAGCTTGTCATCAATACATGTTCCCAGATACTTAAAGCTGCTCACTCTCTCAACAACCTGATCAGCGATGGAGAGGGTCTGAGCAGGGCCTGGATTATTTAAGATGAGCTCTTTGGTCTTGTCTACATTAATAATTAAAGAATGCTGTTTGCAAAATTCTTCAACCATTTTCACCTGAGACACATAGTTACAGTTAACATTCTTGTCAAAAAGACCAACTATGGCCATATCATCAGCATATTTAAAGAGCCGAACGTTACTGTCCTTGATCTGCAGTGCATTAATGTACAGAGAAAACAAAATAGGTGATGACACACAGCCCTGTGGTGCTCCTGTATTTAAAATGATTTCCTCCGACACAGAACCATTCACATGCACCTTCTGAGGTCGGTCAGTCAAAAAGTCTCTAAACCAGTGAATCAACCCTCCGTTCACCCCAGAGAGGAGAGCTGTCTGAGCAAAATGTCAGTTTTCATTGTATTGAAAGCAGAGGTCAGATCAATAAATAAAATCCGTGCGTATGCACCCCTCTGCTGCAGATGACTGGCCACAGTATTAATTAGAGTCAGGGTGGCATCCTCAGTCCCTCTACAAGGCCGATAGGCAAACTGGAGAGGGTCGAGTTGATCTTTTACTGCCGTGGCTAGATGTCTACAGACCACTCTCTCCATGCATTTCCCTAATACAGAGGTAAGTGCGACCGGTCGGAAATTATTCATAGCCTTGGAACCTGGCTTTTTGGGTAACGGCTTAATAACCGACGTCTTCCACATAGTTGGAACTGTGCAAGTATCGAGCAGGGTCTGAAACAGGGTTGTTAGAGGCTCCTTAAGCTGACCTGAGCACACTTTTAGAACACGTCCTGCCAAGCCGTCAGGGCCAGGTGCCTTATGAGGGTTAATATGTGACAGACAGCCTTGCACATCATCCACGGACAACTGAATAATTTGGTCTCTGGATACATTTGCACAAACAGCATAAGCCTTTCCTTTGGCATCTGTAGAGTCAAAACGACTGTAGAAAAGATTCAGTTCATTAGCAAAAGTAAGACTGTCCTCCATCAAGCAGCTCCCCTCAGCCTTTTTTGATCTGCCCATCATTTTATTTAGTCCAGCCCAAGCCTGACGAGGATTACCTGAACAGAACTTGCTCTCAACTTTGTTCTTAAAGACAATTTTTGCCTTTATCTTTTTAGCTCTGAACTCACTCCTCTTTTTATCAAGTTCCTCTTTATCAGAGTTGATAAAGGCCAGCTTCTTTTCATTAAGGCATAGCTTTAACTCTTTGGTGAGCCATGGCTTGTTGTTTGAATAAATGCAGACTGTTTTGCTGGGCACAACAGATTGCTCACAGAACTGTATATATGATGTGATACAGTCTGTTAGCTCATGAGGATCTGATATTGTATCAAAGAACATGCTCCAGTTTGTTGTATCAAAACAGTCTTTTAGCCTGTCCTCACTTTCAGAGTCCCACAGGTGCACAGTTTTTACATTTGGCTTCACACGTTTCACTAGCTGCCTATATTTTGGCTGCAAATGTATTACGTTATGATCTGATTTGCCAATAGGGGGTCTGCAAACAGGCTTATATGCGTCATCGATATTACCAAAACACAGATCAAGAGTTCTCGTGGAGCGCGTGGGACATGTTATGTATTGGTTAAGAGTCGGGAGGTGTGACGAAAGAGACAGCGTGTTGAAGTCCCCAGAATAAACACCGGTTGGTCAGCCGATCGGGACAAGATTGAATTGTAAGTCTCTGTTATATGCTCTGCTGCTCTTTGTTGTTTGGCCCCGGTACATAAACCAACATGATGGTAAGCTGTCCAAATTCACGAGGCAAATAAAACGGTCTAAAAGACACCACTAGCGTTTCAAAGTCTCTAGTGCATACTTGTTCGTGTATTGTGAACTGTGTGGCCCACCTTTGGTCGACAAACATACACAAACCGCCGCCAATAGACTTTCCTGAGCGCTTTGTGTCCCTGTCAGCTCGTATGGTGATGTATCCGGGCAGCTCCACTTCACTCTGATCGTTGAGCCATGTCTCGGTCAGGCAGATCAAGTTACTCCGTCGAAAGTCCTCATCGTGTCTTACAAGTAACAATAACTCGTCCAGTTTGTTGTTTAACGATCTCACGTTTGATAAAGTTATCACTGGAAGCGGATGCCGACTCCCTCTCCTCTTGAGTCTGTTGCGAATCCCTCCGCGTGACCCTCGCCTTTTCTTTTTCCTCCTCTGCCGCAAAATAAGCCGGCAGTCCGGTGGCAGGACCAAATCGCCGGGTAAAACACTGGCGTTGTCCCGCATAGAAAGCAGAGTCTCCCGGGAATACGTGATGGTTTGCGCCAGCGTCTCATCACGATTTACATGGCTTAGGAAGAAACCACGAGTCAGATTTAAAACATTGCAGCTTTCTAAAGAAAATGGAATCTTTTAATTTCAAAGACTATTATTATGCAGCACAATTCAAACCCTTAATGAAGCTTTGCAACCCAAAATCCCAGGCCCGATGGAAAGACATTGAGTTACAGCTGGTGAATGCATGCACTTTTAGGAAATAAAGATATCCAAAAAACTCTTATTAAGGCTGAAAATCCCTGGATAGTGACTCAACTGAAAATCTGGTCACATGCTAAAGAGGAATATAAATTACACCATAACTTCAAAAATTGTGAGATGGAGCGCATATGATCATGACTTTAAGCCTAATCAAACAGACTCTGGATTTCGTAATTGGATATCACGTGGCTTAAATACTTACTACTCCCTCACAAACAATGGGATGGTAAATGATTTTCAAACTCTTAAAGGGAACCCTGGTTATGAAGACAAATATGGCTTAAATGCAAGTACTGTTCATGCTTCTTAAAATAAATTGCAAACAAATATATAACTGCTTACAATTTTTTATAAAATCGTCATTGTTTATGTTGTTTTCAAGCCACTGGGAGCCGCCATTTTGTCCATGCATTCTGAATTGATGACATAAAATAGTGTTTCCATGGTTACTCCCACAGTTTCATCTGTGAACAGTTCAACAAAAACACCTCTGACAGTGTCCAGTTCGATTATCTTCAGTGTCACTAGATTCCACATAATCTTTTGTATATGGCCACAGTCCAGCTCAAACTGAAAAGATTTAACTCAGGAATTCATGTTGCTTAGTTACCTGTTACCATGACAACACTATTTTATGTCATAACCGCAGCAAAATGGCCGCCTCCATGTCATTTCTTTAAAACATTATTTTAATAAAACTACAAATACTTCCCATGTATTTGTCCTGTATTTATATAAGTGATGATATTATAAGTGTTTTTGGGGTAAACATGTGATTATATCCAGGGTTCACTTTAAAGACAGCTGTAACTTAGAAAAAAGTGATTTTTATAGATATTTACAACTGCGCAACTACATAAACCAGGAGATTTTTCACACTTTGGATGGACAAGAGCCGGTGCTTAATAAATTATTAAATGCATATACTGTACAACGGAAAATCCAAGAAAGACTTTATAAAGGATTCATGGGTAAAAAACCTTATTCAGCTCAATATGTTAGATCTAAATGGGAAAAGGAAAGCAATAGCAATATAACAGATGAAGACTGGCGGGGTTTTTGTACATCAGTGTGACTCACATATGGAGAGGATTCAGCTGGAAATGTTCATTCCTCCTAAACAAAAAATCCACTGTAGTGAAGATTTTATTTTTTTTAATTTAACCTTTATTTATTCAGGAAAGTCCCATTGAGATTAAAAACCTCTTTTTCAAGTCCTGGCCAAGTGGCAGCAAAATTCAATACATTACAAATAAACAAAATAGATACATAGACATTAAAATGACACAGGTTAAGAAAAACAGTTACAGATTATTGAAGCAGTCTCTAAACCTTTCAATTTGGTCTTAAAAGTGTTTAAGGACAAGAACTTGGTCAGTTTCCAGTCTCTCTGCAACATATTCCAAACAAAAGGAGCTGAGTGGGCAAAGCTCTATGTGAGCAAAAGGTCCAGAGAGCAACAGATGATCCTTTGATCGTAAGGAATATGAATCCACACTTCTTCTGATGATTAAAGTACAAATGTAGGAAGGGATTACTTCCAAACAAAGCTTTGTAAATAAAAGTAGAAGTGTCCCTGCCTCCACCACACTCTTAAGTACAAGTCACAGTGATGTTAGAGCTGGGCAATAGATCGAATTTTAGATAATATCGTGAATGTTGTTTTGGAGATGTGCAAAAATTGAATATCGAGTATATCGTTTATCAAGAAAAAAATCCTGCACTTTAGTAAGTAAGTAACATTTATTTAACATCTACTAACACAAACTCACATGAGTTAATACGCTAAAATGTGCTTGAATTAAGTCATTATCATTTTTATTCCTGACTGTGGAGAAAAATGTATGCGGTAATAACGATATTGAGTCAGTCTGGCAAAAATCTATTCAAGCATGTCTTTTTTTAGTTATTATTAGTAACTAATTTTTAATTTTAATTGACCTTTATTGAACCAGGGAAGTCCCAGTGAGATTCAGAATCTCTTTTGCAGGGGAGCCCTGGGGGAAGGGTCAGGGGAGGCATTAATGGGAATCCAGAGTAAATTAAATGCTTGTCAAACTAGATAATTTACTCTTGCTTTATTAATCATATTTTAAAAGGGTTAAAATAAAGAACAAAATCACGAATTAAAGACATTTATGAACAGGTTAAGCCGTGTGGCTGAGGTTGTGCACAGACAGAAGCACATAGGACCACTCCCAAATTCCACTTTAGCCATTGTGCTTATGTCCTTCACCTCCTTTCACACATACACATTTGATCTACATCTTATCTTTACCGAAAGAGAAAGTAATTATGCATAAAAAGCTGATTCTGTTGTGATAGTTTTATGTCCCTTTTATTGTGCCAAGGTCCTTTGATCAAACTGATTTAGCACAGTGATCATTGACTCACAGATCAGAACTTCAAGGCAAGTGATTATTAACACTAACCATCTTTAACTGTAATACACTGCAGTTAAAACTTAAAGGTTCATGGTGCAACTTTCCTCATTTTAACAACCGTTTAGTCCAACCTGAAGTTTACCACAGCAGCACAACACTAAAGGCACTACTATTGTGTTTTAGCAGTCGACTCTTGATGACGTTATTTAAACAAAAAAGGCTCAAAGTTGTGAGGATTTTGCTCAGGCTACACTGACTTTGGTCCATGTTAATGTAGTGATGTGTGCCTTATGCCTACAGGGGGCGCACACCCCTATAAAAGAGCGCTTTAGCAGCTCTGGCGTCCTCTTGCTTCCGCTTCCTGTGGGTGTTTCTTTGGTTGTTTTGTAGGCGGTGACGTTTTTAAGTTGTGTGCTTTTAGTTTGTGTCTGCATGCCTTCCTGTTTTTATCCTTCTCTGCCGCACTTTACTAGCACTCAGCACTTTAATTCAACACACCTGCGACTGGACGCAGCGACTGTTTTTATTGGCTGATGAGGAGACGCTGGGACAGAGGGAAAGACGCCGACAGACGCACGAGAGGTCGGAGCAGCAGACACGGACAAGACGGTCGAGCAGTGGACGAGGCACACGCACCGGGGACCACGAGCACGCTGGGACCGCAAGAGTTACGTACACGCAGGGGCAGGGTGATGAGCCCTGCCAGCCGTGTGAGTAACTGCTGGATTTACACAGACTGCAAGGCTGGTGCGGGTCGGGACACGTGCGGGTTTCTTGCAAAGTGCCTGTTACACCAGATGCTGTCAACTGCGGTCCGGTTTCGTCCAAAGCCACGTGGAGTCACGTAGATTCCCGCGAGAACGCTCGTATAATGAATGAAAGCCGCACCAGACCGCTGCGGTCTCCGGGAAAAATAGACTTCATGCGGATTCTTTCCGCAGAGTCGCGCGACTCTCGCACTCGCAGTCGGACATGTCGGAGCACGGTGTAAATCAACGCATTGGTTTTAAGCACTTTCTAAGTTCTGCGTGACTCGCATCCAAGTTGCACTTAGTGTAAATCCACTGTTAGAGCTGCAGTGTTTTGTGGCGCATACTGCCGAATTTTGTTCCGCGTAGGTGTTCCAGCGTGCCAGGAGCAGCTGAGGTGGATCGGGACGAGTGAAGAAGACGTTGAACACACGCAGGGGCCGTCTAAGTATTGTAGCAGCTCTCCACCATCGTAGCCTAAGGCCCAGATGTCCCGTACCCTTGTGCTGGCTTGTGTTTTACGTTTTAGGTGACCTGGTGCGTGTGACCCAGCAAGGAATCGGGAGCTGCTGGTGGATCTGCACAACGCACTTTAACCCCCTGCTGGTGCCATGGTTTTACCCCTTTTATCAATTTTTAAATAACTTTTAGCTCCACTTAGTTTTTATTGACTTGTAGCTTTTTACCAAAGACTTTTTATCTCCTGTGGGCGCTTTTATTTTATTCAACATTTTGTAATAAATATCATTGTTTTTAACAGTTTTACGACTCCGTCCTCCTTGTTAACGGTGTGCTCTCACCCAGTAGTTTAGTCAATAGTCTTTTCTTTCTGGTCATTTTTTCAAGTCATATCCACAAAATTCTCCATAACCCATCACAGTTTCATGAGGGCCAGGTAAAAAGGGTTCTCTATTTGAAATAGTCATTCTATTATATTTTGTAGCTAAAGCAAGCGCCGTTGTGAGCCAGCGCGCCCCGTCCTGCATGTCTTATTGCTGCTCTCACAGCTCCCTGGTTCATTGTCCAACTCTCGGTGCTGGAGTCGTTCGTGCAGCTTGTGCTGGGTCTGGAGCGAAGTGGCTCGTTCTGGGATCAAACTACACGCAACATCGGTACGCCTCTGTCTAGCTTAGCTTTATTAGATACGATGTTTAGCTTAATATTTTCTGTCTATTTAGGACTTGCAACGGCGCTGGCCCTTCTGTACGCCCTTCTTTCCAGTGCAGCTGCTAATCACACACTTATTGTAACACTGCTGTTTATTTTTGCGTCTGCGTCTGCGTCTGCGTCTGCGTCTGTGTCTGCGTCTGCGTTACCTGAAATCTATGGACTTGTAGACTGGTGAAGGGACCTGATAAATGAACTGAAACTTACTAAAATGTGAACATTGAACAGAAGTAAATTTAAATCTCTGATAAAGAAAATAAAAGAACATCTGTGAACTCGACTGGAACAAGCCTCTCAATGGAAAACAAACCTGTAGCGTCTTTAGTCTTTTTATTTTCTGGTCTTTTGCCAGTGGCGTTGTTGGTTTATTTTGTACTTCATTTAATTTTTCTTTTCTGTTGCTGCGAAGCACGAAAACTCCCTCGCCATGCGTCCTGACAGGTCTAAACCAGGTCTAAACCAGGTCTAAACTGAGTCTGCAGCAGGACAGAGACTGCAGCGAGTAAAGTATGACGTTAGCGCGCACACAGGCTGCACAAACCCTTCGCTCGTGTGCCTGAGACCGGACACATCATTAAAACTTAATCATGTGACATCACAAGACCAGTTACAGGTCAGATCTGTGGAAAGGCAGCTCTGCTCACAGTGAGAATAAGTCTGGCAGAAGAGAAGCCTGTTCATTTGGAAAAAGGACAAATATTAGACCAAACTCAATTTTCTCCAGATCAGAGTCTGGTCATTAATCTTGGTTTAGTCTTGGTGCTGATTCTGGATTAGTCTTTGGCCCTGCTTTAGTCCTGGTTTAGACCTGGTTTAGTCCTGTTTTAGACCTGCTTTAGTCCTGCTTTAGTCCTGGTCTAGTCCTGGTTTAGTCCTGGTTTAGTCCTGGTCTAGTCCTGGTTTAGTCCAGGTTTAGTCCTGGTCCTGGTTCCGTTTGGGGTCTGTTTCGTGGCACGTGTCGTTTAAAAAATCCTTTCATAATAATCCACCCTAAATCCAGTTTAAATCCAGTATAAGTCTGTTTAATCAGTTTGATCCGGTTTGATCCATGAACCTGGAATAAAACACCCGAGGAATGTTCTGGAACTAAACCAGGTCTAAACCAGGACTAAACCAGGTCTAAACCAGGTCTAAACCAGGTCTAAACCAGGACTAAACCAGGACTAAACCAGGACTAAACCAGGTCTAAACCAGGTCTCTCTCCCTCTCTCTTTCTTTCCTCTCTCTCTCTCTCTTTCTCTTTCTCTCTCTTTCTCTTTCTCTCTCTCTCTCTCTCTCTTTCTCTCTCTCTCTCTCTCTCTCTCTCTCTCTCTCTCTCTCTCTCTCTCTCTCTCTCTTTCTTTCTCTCTCTCTTTCTTTCTTTCTTTATAAGTTAAACTTCTCAGTTCAGGAAGATTTCTAGGATTTTACAGTGTAGGCCTACAAACTGTCTCTGTCTGTGGATCAGGACCAGGACTGAGGCGCGGCGCAGCTCTGACGCTTCTGACCGCGGCTCTGTCCCGCGCTCTTTAACGCTGAGCTCACTTCCGGGTGTGCCCCAGAGTCACGTGACCGCGGCTATAAACCTCCGCCTCTGATCTGGACTTTACTGCGCGCGCACAGTTCTTCCGCAGAACCAGGACCGGGTCTGAGTCCGAGTCTGAGCCCGGGAACAGGAGCTCGTGTCCGGCCTGAGTCTGCGCCGAGCCCCGCCGCTGGAGAGTCTTCTGCGCGGACATGGAGCTGAGATAACGCGTCCTGTCGCCTCCTCTGCCGCTCCGTCTGCCGCCTCCTTTGACATGCGGTGACAGAGATGTTTGCCGCTCTCCTGACGCTTGCTCTTCTTCCTGCGCTCCTCTCTGACGCGCGGTCTGTGCGCACGCGGAGCTCTGCGGAAAGTGCGCGCGCGGCAGAAGCGGTACAAGGTGCGTCACAGAGCGGAACGTGTGCGTGTGTTTGTTTGTGTTTTTGTCAGAAGTTTTCAGGACTGCAGAGAAAACACTTTTGTCACTTCTGTTTTTCTCTCTCAGGAAACGGAATCAAAACCAAGACTAAAGCTGGACTAAAGCAGGACTAAACCAGGACTAAAGCTGGACTAAAGCAGGACTAAACCAGGACTAAAGCTGGACTAAAGCAGGACTAAACCAGGACTAAAGCTGGACTAAAGCAGGACTAAACCAGGACTAAAGCAGGACTAAAACAGGACTAAAGCTGGACTAAAGCAGGACTAAACAGAAAAAAAAAAAAACAAAGCAGGACTAAAACAGGACTAAAAAAACCAGAAAACCAGACAAAAGGACTAAAGCAGGACTAAACAGGACTAAACAGGACTAAACCAGGACTAAAACAGGACTAAACAGGACTAAAGCAGGACTAAACCAGGACTAAAGCAGGACTAAAAGGATAAAGCTGGACTAAAGCAGGACTAAAGCAGGACTAAAGCAGGACTAAACCAGGACTAAACCAGGACTAAGCAGGACTAAACCAGGACTAAACAGGACTAAAGCAGGACTAAACCAGGACTAAAACAGGACTAAACCAGGACTAAAGCAGGACTAAACCAGGACTAAAGCAGGACTAAACCAGGACTAAACAGACTAAACAGGACTAAAGCAGGACTAAAAGGACTAAACAGGACTAAAACAGGACTAAACCAGGACTAAAGCAGGACTAAACCAGGACTAAGCAGGACTAAACCAGGACTAAAGCAGGACTAAAACAGGACTAAACCAGGACTAAACAGGACTAAAACAGGACTAAAGCAGGACTAAAACAGGACTAAACCAGGACTAAACAGGACTAAAACAGGACTAAACCAGGACTAAAACAGGACTAAAGCAGGACTAAACAGGACTAAAGCAGGACTAAACAGGACTAAACAGGACTAAAAGCAGGACTAAACCAGGACTAAACAGGACTAAAGCAGGACTAAACCAGGACTAAAGCCAGGACTAAAGCAGGACTAAACCAGGACTAAAAGCAGGACTAAACAGGATAAACAGGACTAAACCAGGACTAAAGCAGGACTAAAACAGGACTAAAGCAGGACTAAAACAGGACTAAAGCAGGACTAAAGCAGGACTAAACAGGACTAAACCAGGACTAAAAACTAAGCAGGACTAAACCAGGACTAAAACAGGACTAAAGCAGGACTAAACAGGACTAAAACAGGACTAAACAGGACTAAAACAGGACTAAACCAGGACTAAAGCAGGACTAAAGGCTAACAGGACTAAACCAGGACTAAAGCAGGACTAAACCAGGACTAAAGCAGGACTAAAGCAGGACTAAACCAGGACTAAAACAGGACTAAAGCAGGACTAAACCAGGACTAAAACCAGGTCTAAACCAGGACTAAACCAGGACTAAACCAGGACTAAAGCAGGACTAAAGCAGGACTAAACCAGGACTAAAGCAGGACTAAACCAGGACTAAAGCAGGACTAAAGCAGGACTAAAGCAGGACTAAACAGGACTAAAACAGGACTAAAGCAGGACTAAACCAGGACTAAAGCAGGACTAAAGCAGGACTAAACCAGGACTAAAGCAGGACTAAACCAGGACTAAAGCAGGACTAAAACAGGACTAAAGCAGGACTAAAACAGGACTAAACCAGGTCCAGGTCTGAACCAGGTCCAGGTCTGAACCAGGTCCAGTCTAAACCAGGACTAAAGCAGGACTAAACCAGGTCTAAACCAGGACCAGGACTAAACCAGGTCTAAACCAGGTCCAGGTCTGAACCAGGTCAGATGGAGGTATTTCCCATAATCCTTTTCTTCTTCTTGTTGAACTTGAAGCAGATTTCACTTCAGCTCTCGTTAGCTCTGAGGCTAACGCGGATTAGCCTCAGTTTCCCTGGCGATGGTTCAGAGGTCAGCGGGGTCAGGAGGGTTCAGTCCAGTCCTGGTCCAGTCTCAGTCCAGTCCTGGTCCAGTTTGAAAAGGTTTAAATGTTATAATTGTGATTATCGTGATAGAAAATGTCACAGTTTATTGATTATTCATGATTATTATGATCATAAACAAACAACAACATTCTCATCGTCTAACAAGACACTTTTTATGAAATTAAACTTTCTGAATGAAGCGATCTTAATGTGACAAAACATTCTGCTGCTTTTGTAAAAATGATTATTCACCATGGATCAGTCTCAAAACACTAAAGATGAATCAAACTACGATTAAAAGTCTGTGAACAGGAAGTACCACAACCCTGGAAGGTCGAGAAGACGGATGTTTGGACTTTATCAGCGTAAATGGATTAAAAGAGAGAAATCTGATGTTGTGGATGAGATTCTGATGAACGACTCAACAACGTGACGACGAGACACATTTACAGCTCAGGCCAGATCATTCACGTACTCACGAAAAAATAAATATTTATCTCATAATTACGAGATAATTTAAATGTCTTTTCCCACATTCTGTAACCCACACGCTTCGTATAGGCTAAGCTAGTGACTTTATCCACAACACGAGTCTTTTCTGTGCTAGCTTGATGTTTCTAAATAGCTAAGATGTACTTGTGGATTTCGTTATGTTAAATTAAATGCCTGTGGTCTTCACTGCAATGTTTACGGTCGACAAAAAGTATGAAACTAGCTGTTAACGTAACGTATATGTCTGTGACTCAAGCTACAGTTAGCAGCTATTATAAAGACGGCCAGTGTGTGGAGCTGTTCACCCACCAGAGAGAAGCTAGCGGTAATCGTTTTTTTAATAAAACACAATCCTTCCACAATCTCATCACCGACGAAGCAGACAAAATCACAGAGGAAAAACATATCACCAATGCACTCAAACAATGCCAATATCCCACATGGGCCATAAAGAAGGGCAAAAAACAGGTACAAAACAAACAAAGAAACAAAATACCAAACAGAAAAAGCAGAAAAACACAGAACACAGAGACATAGTGACGTTGACATATATACGGGGGGTCACAGAACAGGTAAAAAGAGCACTCGGTAAACATAACATCAACGCAATAATCAAACCCCACATCAAACTCAGACAACTGTTAGTTCACCCAAAAGACAAAATACAGCCAGAGAAAAAATGCAACGTCATCTACGAAATCCCGTGCAAAACATGTAATAAAACATACATTGGAGAGACCGGCAGAACATTCGACACAAGAAGAAAAGAACATCAAAGAGAAAACACAAGGACGTTTAACAAGAGCAGAGAAAGAAAAAGCAACACAGGAAAACTTAAAATCCGCCATATCTGACCATTGCAAAAGAGAAAACCACATTATGGACTGGGACAATGCAAAAATAACTGGAACAGAAGAACACAAATACAAACGATGGATATGAGAGGCTATTGAGATCAGGAAGCGAGGCACAAAGACCATCAACAGAGACGAAGGAGCTTTTTCTTTGGCTCACACCTGAGACTCACTTCTCCAGAGACCACCAGGGGGCAGACGTGGTCAGACTGACAAATCTGTCAAACTGACCACGTCTGGGAAGATTTTATAAAGCCCCTTTCTCACATAGACCCCTACACGGTAAAGTTCCTAGTATGTGGTCAAGTGTGAAAGGCTCCAGAACGGAGACACGGTATATTTTGTCCTGGCATTTGATCCGTGTCGATACCTAGTAACATTACCGGGAACAGTCGCGGGACTAGTCCCGTGTTGACATGTGTGAAAGCTGAATGTGACTGTAGGTACAATCCCCATGGCAACAGAACAACTCACAGCCAGAAACAGGCTTCAGACCAGTCTTAAATCTGAGGGATTAAAAGTGATACGATATATCCTGCCCTACTCTTGAATCAGCTGACCTTGTCACAAAGAAAACACTTTTTTGATTTTACTAAAAGGCTATAAAATACGTTTGCAAACTCACCGAATGTACGTGTGGTCAGAGTGAAGTCCAGAAAGCCTCTTTTCTAAAATGCAGTCTTGACATCCTGCGTAAAAGGCTTGTCCCAAAACCAGACTCCGGTCCTGGTTCGCCAAACCACGGCAGTGTGCGGCTTCTTGCAGGGCTTCCTTCGTCTTGTGCATTGCAGTCCCGGTACAGACGGGCTATAGGCTATCCTCCCTTCGTGCGCGCGAGTCCCGGTAAGGACAGCACGGGGCCGTATCCTCTCTGCGAGCTCACGAGTCCCGGTGCAGACAGCACGGAGCCGTATCCTCCCCGCGAGCGCACGAGTCCCGGTGCAGACAATACGGAGCCGTATCCTTCTTCCGTGCGCGCGGCACATTTCAGCGCGTTGTTTATCCAGGTCCAATGGGTTCTGCTCGATGTCTGCGCTCTTGGGCAGTGTCCACAGTCCATTCTCGCTGTGCCCAAGTGTGTGGACGAACTCCAACGGTCACTCGCACTCCCCGGCAGGTAAAGTGAGAGCTGTCGGCTCCTCCACTGTCTCATGACTGCCCATCCAGCAACATTATGCGGTGCCCTCCTACGGGCCTCTGTACGCTGCATTCGCACACCAAATACGATCCCTGCATTTCTCCCCGCAAATAATAAGCCATTATTTAGCCAAGCATCTTGCAAAATAACCTAAACAAAATGATAATAATAATATTACATGTTAAAAAAGCCTTTCAAACACGTTTAAAAGTGAAAAATGTGCTTTATAGGCGAGTTTGTGCCTAAAGCATTCCATGTTGCAGAGTCAGATGTGAATGGTGACACACGGTATTGTTGTGGGATGATTTGCATATATGAATGGGCAAATGGTGAGGCATACCGGCTAACAAGACACGGTACTAACGGGTTCAATGTGTGAAAGGGGCTTAAGAGAGACGTCACAACACCAGACTCACCTCTGACGAAGGCGGAAGTCCTGCCGCCCAAACTGTCAGGTAAATGAGCACCTTATTACAACTGTCTTATTACAAGAAAAATAAAGATAAACTAAGAAGAAGACAGAATGAATTTTCCAAACACAATCCTTCGACTGTTGGCAGTTAATCTCACACATCCTTAGAAATGTGCAGCTGTTTTTCTGTGGCTCCAGGGGTTTTGGGTTTATATTTATTTGGCCAAAAAGGAGAGAAGTGCTGCACATTTGCTACACTTCACCATCATTTGACTTGCAACATACGGAGCATTTTTGCTTTTGCGCAAAGTACCCGCCCACTCTAGTGATCCATGCGGAAGTGTAGCAAATGTGCAGCACTTCTCTCCTTTATGAACAAATAATCATAAACCCAAAACCCCTGGAGCCACAGAAAAACTGCCGCACATTTCTAAGGATGAGTGAGACTTTTGTCAACAGTGGAAGGATTGTGTTTTATTAAAAAAAACGATTACCACTAGCTTCTCTCTGGTGGGTGAACAGCTCCACACACTGGCCGTCTTTATAATAGCTGCTAACTGTAGCTTGAGTCCACAGACATGTACGTTACGTTAACAGCTAGTTTATACTTTTTGTACCTTAAACATTGAAGACCACAGGCATTTAATTTAACATAACGAAATCCACAAGCACATCTTAGCTATTTAGAAACATCAAGCTAGCACAGAAAAGACTCATATTGTGGATGAAGTCACTAGCTTAGCCTATACGAAGCATGTGGGTATCAGAATGTGGGAAAAGACATTTAAATTATCTCGTAATTATGAGATAAATATTTATTTTTCGTGAGTACTATGAAGCGCCGTATTCACGTTAAAACCGACCGAAAACGCAAGAAACGCTCATGTCATGAATAAAGTAAAAGGTTGTTGTCATAAATCTGTGGCTGTTTCCAGAAAGTCTGTAAAAACAAGACAATTACAGACATCGAATCTGTCCGTGTGAAAGTCTGTGAAAACTCAGACGTTGTGGGGTCAATATTATGCTTCAGACTTTAGAAAGTTCTGAAGCTGCGCTCTGATTGGCTGTGCTGGGGTGGTCCACTCACTTTCACTTTATTGTCCATAAAAGATGTTTTTAGGCCATGATTGCAGAGAAACATGTGAGTGTGTGGAAATAAACTGAGCTGAAGCCTTTTGTGGAGTGAAGAAGCAGATGGACATACGTTTATAAAAACACATATGTGGCAAGACGAGGGTCTCTTAGTTAAAATTGAGCAGAAATAAAAAATGGATGTTTAAATTAATCTTAACGTTAGCTGTAAATAAATAAAAGAAAACAAAAACCAACAACGCCACCGGGATAAACCCGGAAAAATAAAATAAAATAACTATAACTAAAGGCAACACAGGTTCGTTTGACGTTGAATCAGAGGCAAAGTTCCATTTAGCAGGTTCACATTTATTTCAGGATGCCAAATGTAATAGTCATTTTCATATTTTCTGTTTCAGTCCACTTAAATATCCTTCACAGATCATTCTGAAAAACAGTTTGTTCGGTCAGTTTGTGTGAGAACAAAGACAGCGAAGGCAAGGCAAGGCAGCAGGTGCCCGGTGCACTGAGCCCCGGAACCTGTATAAAAAAGAACAGTTGTTTACGCTAAATGCTAGGCTAGGCTAACACCACAGGAACCAGAGCCGTAACGAACCGCACTCCCACAATGAGCCATCACCGACGACTACCCCAGTCACCAGCTTCAAACGTCGGACCCCAGGACTGCTAGCCGCCGACCCACGGAGCGATGAGGCGCTGCGGCGGTGCGCATTGCGGAGCTCTGCTTCACCGCGGCACTACAGAAAGGTCTAATTAAGCGTTTGCTAAACTAAATCATTACACAAGTTGGAAAGCGTAACGGATTCGTACCTGATAGAGCAGAGGACGGCACATAACCTGACGGCAAAGCCCAAACAAACAGACAGCGGTTGCTTCAGAGACAGAGGAAGTACCAAGGTCTGAACTGAGCTTTTATACTATGCGTCGCCCCCTACTGGTGACCGCCACAACTAACCCATAATGTCACACATATTTAGTTTGACACGTTTTGTTTTGTAAAGTGAAAATGAGGAGAGCAGCGTTTGTGAAGAATCAGCAGAAAGACTGGTTCTGTTCAGTGTTTCTTTCATCCGTCGCTTTAATAAAATATAAATAATTAAATAAATAAAATGTTAATGTTTAACTGTTGTCTCAGGTCTCAGACGGCGCTCCTGCTGGACACAACTCGACCCTTCGCTCTGGTGAACGGACAGAGAACCAGCCTCAGGACGGTTCTGCAGGTAAAACACAGGCCCGGGGACCCAGACAGGACCAGGAGTCAAACACCCCAGGCCCAGACAGGACCAGGAGCACACAGCCCGGGACCCAGACAGGGACCAGGGACGAAACACAGGCCCAGGGACCCAGACAGGGACCAGGGAGTCAAACACCGGCCCAGGGACCCAGACAGGGACCAGGGAGTCAAACACAGGCCCGGGGACCCAGACGGACCAGGGACCGAAACAGGGGACCAAACAGAGGGACCGAACAGAGACACAAACACATCCTGATTTTAGTTACAAATACAGTCCTGATCAAAATCTTAAGACCAGTTGAAAATTTGCTAAAATTCACATTTTGCACGTTTGGATCCTAATGAGGTTTTAAGTAGAGCTAGATTATGCAAAAGCAAGAAGGGGGACTGTGAAAAAAAGAACTTGTCATTTTAAAGAAAAAATAATAAAGTGAAAAAGTCTGTTTTTCAGCTGATCCAAATCTTAAGACCAAAGGCTATAAAAGCCCAAATCTGCTCAAAATCTCCTTTTCTGTCAGGCTTTAGACAGTTATGTCCTCCTGATGGTTAAAGCAAAGAAGTTTTCACTTCTTGAACGTGGCCGGATCATCGAGCTGCATAAGCAAAGCCTCTCACAGCGACTCTCTGCTGCTGAGGCTGGACACAGTCAGACACTCATTCTAAATGTTCTCCTGAGCATTATGGAACAACAAAGTCAAGTGTAGACCCAAAAAATGACTCCTGCGCTGAGCCGGAGGATCCTAATGGTGTTTGTCCTCGACCCAAATTATGACCCTCACTGGAGCCGACTGCAGCACATTAACCATCAGACGGATCTGTAGGAAAAGAGTTTCAAAAACAAAAAACACTTTAAAGACTCGTCTCCTTCAACGACACAAAACAGCTCGTTTAGACTTTGTCAGGAGCAGCAAACATGAGACACTGAAAAGTGGAACAAGTTTTATTCTCTGATGAGAAAAAAAATGAACCTTGACAGTCTATGGTATGGTCTGCATTTATTTGTACAGGGACAGTGCACAACAATACATTCTCCAAGACAAAAGTCAGAGGAGAGATGCTGGTGCAGGTTATATCATGAATGATTATTTCCACCTGTCGTCCCTGAGCAGGTTGGGTTTAAATAATGATAATACAGATTAGATGTATACAGCAAAAAAAACATATTATAAATTACAAAAGCTATTTTAAAGGGTCACTTCCTTCAAACACTAAATGTAAAATCTACAAACATTCATTCATAAGCAGATACAGTCTAACTTTCTCTCACATTCACACATCTACAGCTCATCCAAAGCAACTCTCATGTCTAATGTGTGCAGGTTTGTTTAGCCATCAACCACTTCTTTGTCAGACGTGCAAACATTTGAAAACTTGTGCAACTAATAATCTCTGTTGGTAACTGGTTCCAAAAACTGACAGCAACAGAGGGAAAAAGCAGATTTGGTGAAAGCGGTCTTATGTTTGGAGACACTGCCCTCTCCTCTAGAAGATGAACGTGTCTTTTCTGAGCCAATGAAACAAAATTCCTCAAAGGAGGAGCAGCTCCATGTAGAATTTTGAGTAATTGACAGACATTAGTAAATATCATTAAGATGACTTCCAACGTTACTGACATGACAAGGAGATCCACCTGAGATGTTTTCTACCGGCACAGTGGAGGAGCTTCAGGTGGAGCAGGTCAAACGCTGGAGCTTCAGGTGGAGCAGGTCAAACGCTGGAGCTTCAGGTGAGCAGGTCAAACGCTGGAGCTTCAGGTGGAGCAGGTCAAACGCTGGAGCTTCAGGTGGAGCAGGTCAAACGCTGGAGCTTCAGGTGGTGCAGGTCAAACGCTGGAGCTTCAGGTGGTGCAGGTGGAGGCTGGTTAGGTGCAGATATTGCAGGAGCATCTCCTCATGACTGAGGGCCCTGGTCTGATGGTTATTGAGCTGCTGTCGGCTCCAGTGAGGGTCATAATGTGGGTCTAGGAGCCCTGTGTCTTGACAAACACCATTAGGATCCTCCGGCTCAGTGCAGGTGTCATGTTCTGGGTCTACACTTGACTTTGTTGTTCCATAATGCTCAGGAGAACATTTAGAATGAGTGTCTGACTGTGTCCAGCCTCAGCAGCAGTGAGTCGCTGTGAGAGGCTTTGCTTATGCAGCTCGATGACCCGGCCACGTTCAAGAAGTGAAAACTTCTTTACTTTAACCATCAGGAGGACATAACTGTCTAAAGCCTGACAGAAAAGGAGGAATTTTGAGCAGATTTTGGCTTTTATAGCCTTTGGTCTTAAGATTTGGATCAGCTGAAAACAGCCTTTTTCAGTTTATTATTATTTATTTTTTATTTATTTAAGTTCTAATGTTTTTGTCACACTCCCCATTCTTGCTTTTGCATAATCTAGCTCTACTTAAAACCTCATTAGGATCCAAATGTGCAAAATGTGAGTTTTAGCAAATTTTCAACTGGTCTTAAGATTTTGATCAAGACTGTATTTGTAACTAAAACTGCTCAGACCAGCGTCAGCCACAATAAAAGGACCCGAGTCTCTGCAGTTTCAGGCTCTAAGTTTAAACTCTCTCACTCTCTGAAGACGTGAGCTAAAGTTTCCAGAAAAGTCTTTAGTTCAAACGACAGGAAACGATTTGATTGGACGCAGAAACAGGAAGTGAAAGTGGCTGATGGATTCTTTCCTCCTGAAGAAACGAACTGAAACTCTCTCTCTCTCTCTCTTTCCTCTCTCTCTCTCTCTCTCTCTCTCTCTCTCTCTCTCTCTCCTCTCTCTCTCAGGAAGGGCATCCGGAGCAGTTACACTTTGGTCTGGAGTTTGGAGGGAGGATCTTGATTCTGGAGCTGGAGAAAAACCAGTGAGTTTGACTAAATATAATAATAAAGACTGAGATCTGTTTGCTTCTGGTTCTGACTCTCTCTTTCTTTTCTCTTCAGTGTTTTTTTTACCCAAACAGCCCACCGTCTTCTTCTACCTCCCAATGGAACTGCAGTGCCCCTGAGAGAGCGCCCCCTGGTGAGTAATGTATGTTTTGCAGTGTTGTGACCGTGACACTTTTACTAAATGTCCTGTTTTAATCTGTTTTTAATCTTTCAGACTCACTGTTTCTACCACGGCTCAGTCCGAGGTCTGCCTGAGTCTAGAGCCGCCCTGAGCACCTTGCCACGGTCTAAGGTCAGTCCCTGTCTTACACCTGTCTTACACCTGTCTGCACCTGTCTTACACCTGTCTTACACCTGTCTTACACCTGTCTTACACCTGTCTGCACCTGTCTGCTCCTGCAATAATAAATGTACAAATATGAAAAGGTTTAAGGGAAAAAAAGTAATTTAAAAGTTTAGTGGACTCTCCCTACACAAGATGGCTGCCGGAGCTGGACTCCTGTTGCCATGGCTACGCTGTCTCTAGGACAGGGGTGCTTTAGTTGAGGCAAGGCCCAAAGGTCTACCTACCGATTTTTGTATGTATTTTTTTATTTTTTTATAATCAATTTAAATTATAAGACTTTGTTTATTAATTAAACATCAGGTGTATAATGCAAGAACCTAATTTTACTTGAATACATTCATTAGAACAATTTAACTATTAACATCAGGGTTTCCGCTGCCACACTTTCAGAATGTCTTTTTTTTTTTTTCAACGTTGTCTTTTGTCATTTGTTGTAGACGCACCGACGGCAGTAACAGCAGGTAAAGTGCTGCTTCTGAACGAGGTTTTCTCGGGGAAGGTTGTAGAGGTGGAAGGTTGTAGAGGTGGGCGGGCTGCGCGTGCGGGACGGGACTCGCTGGCTTGTGGACCCGGGCGGAAGGTGCTGTGGGCAGGGAAGAAGTGAGAACATGGTGCACTCGATGTTGCCAGACTTTAAAGGAACCGTATGTAAGATTTTGATGTTCAGATTTCATAAACATGACCTATATGTGTCCAAAGATACAAGATCAACATGTCCAAATAATACTATTATTTTTACTGAAAGTCAATGTAATTCTGAGGTATTCTTAATTTAAAAAGCAATGGACATGATGTCCCTTTGTTGATGTTTACATTTATTATCCAATCAGAAAGTAGAATGAGCCTCACATGACTCTCTCAGTTGTGTTGTCAGTTTGGTTTCTTAGAAGCTGAAGTTAATTTTGAATCAGTAATCAGTAGCTTCCTATCTTCAATGGTGTGAGCCATTTCACAATCTGGCAACCCATGTTCATTTGTGATTGTTATACCTTTCTAAAACCACTAGTTGTGGATATTACATACGGTTCCTTTAAAGTGACAGCCCCAGCCCGCGGCGCCTCTGCCGGGCTGGTGGCGGCGAGTGTCGGTCTGTGCACGAGGCTCACGTGGTTCGCTCGCTTTTGTAGCCTTTCCTTGTGAAAACTTCCGCAGGTGCTCGGAGCTTGCGTAGTTCGCTCGCCGCACGTGCTCCGTGCACCCCCCCTCCCTAGACAACGAACAACAACAACACCCCCCCACCCCGGACTACGACATTCACCCCCACCCCCTCGCGTCATCGACCGCCACACTCTCGAAAATCCTAGCGGAAACCCTGAACATGTAGGATCAAAATCTAGTTGTTTTCTAGAGTTTAACCTTATTCTAACCTCGATTGTGTCTAATAAATCTGGTTTTGGTGATCACCATGGTAACGCTCAGGGACTTTGGCTCACATGAAAAACAAACTCCTGAGTGAGGGTTTGTTCTGGCTCTACCTGTTTTCTCTCGCTGCTTTTCTTTGTCCCTGTTTCAAGCGCGTGTTCTCGGTGTCTCCGCTGTCGGACAGGGAAAGCGTGAGCTCTGTCTGTCCGTTTTAAGGCACGTGAGGATCGTTTCTCCGCTGTTGGATGAGGCGCGTGTCTACTGAGGCTGTCTGGTTTGGAGTGTTTATATTCCATATTCGGAACATTACAGAGCGTGCGAATGCGTGTGTTTCGGGACGCGCTGATCCCACTACACGCAGCTCCGCCCCAGTCCATTCGTCGCGGCTCCGGAGCCCGTGTCATCCGTGGCCCTGCGTCGGATGTGGAGCTGCAGCAGAACGGGCACCGTGCCAAAAGCAGAGCAGGTGAAAACACACAGCACTCAGAACCAAGCCGTCCCGCTGAAGCTTTCATAAAAAAGACTGGCGCTTTTGTATCTCACAGTGGATCATGTGTTCATTATTCTCTTCATTTGTACAACAGACACTAAACTTATAACATATAACAGACAGGCTTTGTGATCGACTCCTCCTGCCTCCGAGAGCGACCGGTAGCTCGCGATCCACGTATTGAGCTCCCCTGGTCTATAGTTTATAATAATTCAATGGTTCTTTTCTTAGATTTAAGAGTAAATCTTCCATAAACCTCGCCCATATCATCACAAACCCCGCCCACATCCCCACAAACCCCGCCCGCACCCCCACAAGCCCCGCCCACTGTCTCACAAGCCCCGCCAGCATCCCCCACCAAGCCCCGCCCCCTGACACGATGACCTCATGTCTTTACGTCTGCGTTTGTTCCAGAGGCGTGATCGCTCTGAACTCGACTCTGACTCTGGAGCTTCAGCCTCAGGAGCAGGAAACAGGAAGTGACGGCGCTCCGGAAACAGAAGTGAAACCTCGGGGACAGGAAGTGGAGACGAGCCCGACGCCCTGCACCTGCTGTTCTCCACGCGGCCAGCAGGAGTGCCAGGACTGCAGAGTGTGGAGTCGCTCACACAGCAGGTCTCAGACCGGACCTCAGACCAGACCTCAGACCAGGCCTCAGACCAGTCACACGCACAGGGTAAGACCGGACTGAGACTGGTCTAAAACTGGACTAGGACTGGTCTAAAACTGGACTAGGACTGGTCTAAATCTGTACCAAGACTGGTCTAAAACGGGACTAGGACTGGACTAGGACTGGGTTAGAACTGCACTGGGACTAGGTCTAAAACTGGTCTAAAACCAGACTAGAACTGGACTAAAACTTTACTAGGACTGGTTTTAAACTGTACTTAAACTGGGCTATAACTCGACTAAAACTGGACTAAACTGGGCTATAACTGGACTAAAACTGGGCTATACTGGACTAAAACCGGGCTATAACTGGACTAAAACCGGGCTATAACTGGACTAAAACCGGGCTATAACTGGACTAAAACTGGGGCTATAACTGGACTAAAACTGGGCTATAACTGGACTAAAACCGGGCCATAACTGGACTAAAACCGGGCTATAACTGGACTAAAACCGGGCCATAACTGGACTAAAACTGGGCTATAACTGGACTAAAACTGGGCTATAACTGGACTAAAACCGGGCTATAACTGGGCTAAAACTGTACAAAAGCAGGTCTAATCCAGGTCTAAACCAGGTCTAAACCAGGTCTAATCCCGGTCTGTCCTCAGAGCCGCAGAGACATCCTGTCAGAGACTAAATACATCGAGCTGGTTCTGGTGGTGGATCATCAGGAGGTCAGTTCAGTTCAGATCCTCGTTGAGTCTCGTTTATTTAAAGTTTAGTTATTGATCTTCTGTGTTTGTTTGTTTGTTTGTTCAGTTTGTGAATTATCAGAAGGACAATCAGACCGTCATCTATCGAATGCTGGACGTGGCCAATCAGGTGGACTGGGTAAGAGCTTCTCAAACTGTGGACCTGGACCGTCTGAAGTGTGAATGTTTTATTGTCTTTTAATCACGTTAATGCAAAAGATGTTTTAACCCTTTGGGCGCCAGGGTTTTCTTCAGTTTTTACTCTCCAACTTTCAAAAGGCTGTGGCTTAAATATACTTTAAGATAGAGCTGTAGTATAAATGGATAACTCTCCTTCCTCTCCCTCTGCTAACTCCGCGGTGCGTCCTGCCTCTCCCCTGCCTCCTCACACTGATGCCGGGGGAGCTTCGGTGCGTCATCGGTGGTTTTTACCTCCGTAAACACCCTCCTCCTCTTCCTAGAACCTACCAACACTGGCCTTATGCCCCACAACGTGTTTTGTCACAGGGAACGTTTGTTTTGGGACAGTCCGCGCTGTTGTTTGACCAAGAGGAGCGGCTGTCGTGGGATTACGGCAGCTGAGATCATCGCATCCATTCTCAATCTCACTCCTGCTTTCATCGTCTGAGGAAAACTCTTCTTCCTCAGAACTTGAATCTGCCATTTTTAGACTCAAAGCCTCCGCTCTAGTGAACGTTTTTGCCAGATTCACATCTCAGAAGGTCAGTCAAGCTGCGAGAAGAGGCGCCCTTCCCTCCCCTCGCCTCACTTTACTCACTGCTCATTTACAAAGCAGCGTCCTTTGACACGCCCTCTTTGTATTTTGTCCAATAGGAACCTGTGGTAATTTTGTCCTTAAACCAAAGCTCTGGATGTCTGCCTCTAGTGGAAGCATGTAGAAACAGTGTTTTGATTTTGACCACAGAGAGGAGGCGTTTTCTCCGGTTAAGTTACTTCGCCCAGAGGGTTAAGTGCGATACATTTTTATCATTGAAATGCTCTGGTGACGCGAGGTTTAAACATAGATTTTTTTATTGACTTTGGTCACTTTTGCACTCGTTCGCTCCAGTGGTCTGAGCTGTGAGTCTGTGTGTGTTTGTTCACCTCGACTTGAGCTCTGCCGAGGAGGAGGAGGCTGTTCCTCTGAGACTCTGGTGTTTCTCTCCAGCTTCTCGTGTCTCTATAAAGTCTCGGCTCGTCGACAGTAAATGTGATGTTGTTCACTCAAGTTGTTGAAAATGTCCAATAGAAAAGTCTTTCAAAACTCCGACAAAAAACCTTCAAAGTTCTACTGGTTCTAACTCACACTTCCTGTGGCTCCTTCACAATAAAAGCCTCATAAGCAAAGCCCTCTGACTGTGTGTGTAGTTTTTACAGAGCGCTGAACGTGTGTGTGTAGTTTACAGTGTTACCTTTAGTCGCGTTTTGGTCGCTATTAGTTGCGTTTTAGTCACGTTTTTGTCGCTTTTATCGTGTTTTGGTCGTTTTTAGTCGCGTTTTGGTCGCTTGTAGTTGGGTTTTGATCGCTTGTAGTTGGGTTTTGGTCACTTTTAGTCACGTTGTGGTCACTTTTAGTCGCGTGTTGGTGTCTTTTAGTCAAGTTTTGGTCGCTTTAGTTGGGTTTTGGTCGCTTTTAGTCACGTTGTGGTCATTTTTAGTCGCGTTTTGGTGTCTTTTAGTCACGTTTGGTCACTTCTAGTTGGGTTTTTGTCGCTTTTAGTCGCGTTTTGGTGTCTTTTAGTCACGTTTTGGTTGCTTTTAGTTGGGTTTTGGTCGCTTTTAGTCGCGTTTTGGTCACTTCTAGTTGGGTTTTTGTCGCTTTTAGTCGCGTTTTGGTGTCTTTTTAGTCACGTTTTGGTCGCTTTTAGTCACGTTTTGGTCACTTTTAGTTGGGTTTTGGACGCTTTTAGTTGGGTTTTGGTCGCTTGTAGTCACGTTGTGGTCACTTTTAGTCGCGTTTTAGTCGCTTTTAGTCACGTTTTGGTCACTTTTAGTCGCGTTTTGGTCGCTTTTAGTCACTTTTTGGTGTCTTTTTAGTCGCGTTTTGGTCGCTTTTAGTCGCGTTTTGGTCACTTCTAGTTGGGTTTTTGTCGCTTTTAGTCGCGTTTTGGTGTCTTTTAGTCACGTTTTGGTCGCTTTTAGTTGGGTTTTTGGTCGCTTTTAGTTCACGTTTTTGGTCACTTTTAGTTGGGTTTTGGACGCTTTTAGTTGGGTTTTGGTCGCTTGTAGTCACGTTGTGGTCACTTTTAGTCGCGTTTTAGTCGCTTTTAGTCACGTTTTGGTCACTTTTAGTCGCGTTTTGGTCGCTTTTAGTCACTTTTTGGTGTCTTTTAGTCACGTTTTGGTCGCTTTTAGTCGCGTTTTGGTCGCTTTTAGTCACTTTTTGGTGTCTTTTAGTCGCGTTTTGGTCGCTTTTAGTTGGGTTTTGGTCACTTTTAGTTGGGTTTTGGTCACTTTTAGTTGGGTTTTGGTCGCTTTTAGTCATGTTTTGGTCACTTTTAGTCGCGACCAAAATGCCTGAACGTGTGTGTGTGTAGTTTTACAGAGCGCTGAACGTGCGCGTGGCTCTCACTGGACTGGAGATCTGGAACGACCGAGACAAAATCCACATCGAGAAAAAACCCACAGAGACTCTGCACAACTTCCTCCAGTGGAGAACCAGCGAGCTCCTGCCACGGATCAGGCACGACAACGCCCAGCTAGTCATGTAAGTAACTGACACGGATCAGGCAGGACAACGCCCAGCTAGTCATGAAAGTAACACACTGACACGGATCAGGCAGGACAACGCTTAGCTAGTCATGTAAGTAACTGACACGGATCAGGCAGGACAACGCCCAGCTAGTCATGTGAGTAACTGACACGGATCAGGCAGGACAACACCCAGCTAGTCATGTAAGTAACTGACACGGATCAGGCAGGACAACGCCCAGCTAGTCATGTGAGTAACTGACACGGATCAGGCAGGACAACGCTTAGCTAGTCATGTAAGTCACACACTGACACAGATCAGGCACGACAACGCCCAGCTAGTCATGTAAGTAACTGACACGGATCAGGCAGGACATGTGAGTTACTGACACAGATCAGGCAGGACATGTGAGTTACTGACACAGATCAGGCAGGACATGTGAGTTACTGACACAGATCAGGCAGGACATGTGAGTTACTGACACAGATCAGGCAGGACATGTGAGTTACTGACACAGATCAGGCAGGACATGTAAGTAACTGACACGGATCAGGCAGGACATGTGAGTTACTGACACGGATCAGGCAGGACAGTGCCCAATTTTTAGTCGCGTTTTTTGTCTTTTCAGTTGCGTTTTGTCGCTTTTAATCGCGTTTTTCTCTCTTTTAGACACGTTTTTGTCGGCGTTTAGTCGCTTGTTTGTTGCTTTTAGTTGCGTTTTGTCGCTTTCATTCGTGCTTTTGTTGCTTTTACGCCTCCTGTACACAGACTGCGAGGCGAGTTCGGTCTGAGACGTGTCTGAGTTTCTTGCAAAGTGTCTTGTTTACCAGCTCCAGTCAATCTGGTCCGTTATTACCCAAAGCCACGCGGATTCACCTGGATTACCGCGAGAATGCTCGTATTATAAAATTAAAAGCCGCATCCGACCGCTGCGACCTCCGACAAAAATAGACTCTCTACGGATTCTTTCCGCGCTCTTGCGCGACTCTCGGACGTGCGCTCGCACTGCACCGGGGTCTGTGGACAAGGAAGCATTGGTTTTAAGCACTTTCTAAGTCTTGTGAGAGTCGTGCGAGTCACGCCTCGCACCGAACTCGGACCCAGTGTACGGCAGGGTGAGTCGCATTTTGTTGCTTTTAGTTGCGTTTTTGTTGCTTTTAGATGTGTTTTTGACGGTTATGGTTGCATTTTTGACGCTTCTAGTCGCGTTTTCGTTGCTTTTAGATAAGTTTTTGACGGTTATAGTTGCATTTTGGACGATTCTAGTCGCGTTTTGGATGTAGTTTGGTCGTTTAAAACAGACTGAGACTCTGAACACAAAGTTATACTGAACAGAAACTGTTGTGTTGCGTTCAGGGCCTATCGTAGATCATGTTTTCTCTCTGTGTTGCGTTCAGGGGCGGCTCGTTCGATCGGCACCCACGGTGGGGATGGCGTCTCAGAGCTCCATGTGCTCCAGAGATCGATCTGGAGGAGTCAACGTGGTCAGTCACTGTTTTATCTCCTCTTTGTGTCTTTCATCTGAGAAAGTCCAAATGTCACGTGAACGCCACCCAATAAAAGATCAATAACAAACCTGATCATCTTTACATCTCCAAACTGTCGCTCTCTCCCCTTTTGCGCCTCGCTGCGTTTGCGCCTCGCTGCGTTTGCGCGTCGCTGCGTTTGCGCCTCGCTGCGTTTTGCGCGTCGCTGCGTTTGTGCCTCGCTGCGGTTGTGCGTCGCTGCGTTTGCGCCTCGCTGCGGTTTGCGCCTCGCTGCGGTTGTGCGTCGCTGCGGTTTGGCGTCGCGGGTTGTGCGTCGCTGCGGTTGTGCGTCGCTGCGGTTTGTGCCTCGCTGCGGTTGTGCCTCGCTGCGTTTGTGCGTCGCTGCGTTTGTGTCTCGCTGCGTTTGTGCGTCGTGCCGGTTGTGCCTCGCTGCGGTTGCGCCTCGCTGCGTTTGGGCCTCGCTGGCGTTTGTGCCTCGCTGCGTTTGTGCGTCGCTTGCGTTTGTGTCTCGCTGCGTTTGTGCGTCGCTGCGGTTGTGCCTCGCTGCGGTTGCGCCTCGCTGCGTTTGGGCCTCGCTGCGTTTGTGCCTCGCTGCGTTTGCGCCTCGCTGCGTTTGCGCCTCGCTGGTTTGCGCCTCGCTGCGTTTGTGCGTCGCTGCGGTTGTGCGTCGCTGCGTTTGTGTCTCGCTGCGTTTGTGCCTCGCTGCGGTTGTGCGTCGTTGCGTTTGTGTCTTGTTGCGTTTGTGCGTCGCTGCGTTTGTGCGTTCGCTCCGTTTGTGCGTCGCTCTGCGTTTGGTGTCGCTCGTTGCGTTTGCGCCTCGCTGCGTTTGCGCCTCGCTGCGTTTGCGCCTCGCTGCGTTTGCGCCTCGCTGCGTTTCGCGTGCGTTTGCGTCTCGTTGCGTTTGTGCGTCGCTGCCGTTTGTGCGTCGCTCCGTTTGTGCGTCGCTGCGTTTGTGTTCGTTGCGTTTGCGCCTCGCTGCGTTTGCGCCTCGCTGCGTTTGCGCCTCGCTGCGTTTGCGCCTCGCTGCGTTGCGCCTCGCTGCGTTGTGCGTCTCGTCGCTGCGTTTGTGCGTCGCTGCGTTTGTGCGTCGCTGCGTTTGTGCGCCTCGCTGCGTTTGTCGCCTCGCTGCGTTTGCGCCTCGCGTTTGCGCGCTTTTGCGCCTCGCTGCGTTTTCGCTGCGTTTGCGTCGCTGCGTTTGCCTCGCTGCGTTTTCGCTGCGTTTCTTGCGTGCGATGCGTTTGTGCGGTCGCGTGCTCGCGTTTTGTGCGTCGCTGCGTTTGTGCGTCTCGTTGCGTTGTGCGTCGCTGCGTTTTGGCCTCGCTGCGTTTGCGCTCGCTGCGTTTTGCGTTTGCGCCTCGCGTGCGTGCGTTGCGCCTCGCTGCGTTTGTGCTCGCTGCGTTTTCGCGCTGCTCGTGCGTTTGGGCCTCGCTGCGTTTGTGCGCTGCGTGCGCTCGCTGCGTTTGTGCTGCTGCGTGCGTCGTTGCGTTTGTGTGCTGCGTGCTGCGTTTGTGCGTCGCCTCGTGTTGTGCGTCGTTGCGTTTTGCGTTTCGTTGCGTTTGTGCGTTGCTACGTTTATGCAGTCTGCGTTTGTGCGTGCGTCGCGTTTGCGTCGCTGTCCTCGTTGCGTTTGCGTTGCGTGCGTGCGCTGCGTTTGCGCCTCGCTGCGTTTCGCTGACTATGCGTTTGTGCGTCGCTGCGTTTTTCGCTCGCTGCGTTTTGCGCTCGCTGCTGCGTTTGCGCTATGGCGCGCTCCTCGCTGCGTTTGCGCTCGCTGCGTTTGCGCATGGTCGCTTGCGTTTGTGCTGCGTTTGCGCCTCGTTGCGTTGTGCGTCTCGTGCGTTTGTGCGTCGCTGCGTTTGTGTGCGTCGCCGTCGCTGCGTTTGTGCGCCTCGCTGCGTTTGCGCCTCCGCTTGCCGTTTGGCGCCTCGCCCTGCGTTTGCGCCTCGCTGCGTTTGCGCCTCGCTGCGTTTGCGCGTGTCTCGTTGCGTTTGTGCGTCGCTGCGTTTGTGCGTCGCTGCGTTTGTGTCTCGTTGCGTTTGTGCGTCGCTGTGGTTGTGCCTCGCTGCGGTTATTGTTTTGTAGAAGACCTCTGCAGACTCTCCTGTAGATCCTCCTGAAGCTCCTCTGGGTTTTTAAAAGAGAGTTATTGTGATTTTTACGTACATTTAAGGAAGAAACTATGACATCTGCTGATCAATATTCACGTTTTGTTCAAACACAAAACTGATCTAAAACAGATTTTACAGAATAGAAAGTCTCAACAGCTTCATTTAACTGTGTGGTCTCTGGTTCTTGCCCTGAGGGAGCGTTCTGGACAGGCACTGATTTCTGTTTGTTTGTGTGTGTGCTCAAAATAAAACACGCACACATGCATGCACATAATATGCACGCGCGCACATTTGCACGTGTTTCTTCTTTGGTGCGTTCATGGTTCATTTAGTTTCTTTTCTACCTGTAACTAACAGACGTCTGGCGTGTTCTTTTCCCATTGAACAGAATCTATTCAGAACATAACCCCTCAGAGCTGTGGGTCTGTCTCGTCTATCAGCGCAGCTCTCATGGTACAGGAGCTACAAACAGGATCAGTGCAGTTCATTACTTCATACGGCTCAGTTCTGAATCACATCACAACTCAACATTCTCGTCTCTCACTTTTGTCTGACTTGATTTCCGGCGCTGCTTTAAAGCCCCGTTAAAACCATGATCTCACAGAACAGAGCAGCAGCAGCGGCTCAGTCTAATGACAGCGCTCTGAGAGGAGAGATGCCGTATGACGTTTATTGTCGCGCAGACAAAAGAACGTGAGAGGAGTGTGACTGAATAAAAGCGCGCACTCAGACATTAAATAACGCTGTTTCTTGAAAAGTAATGTTCGTCTCTCACACCGCGATCTGTCCGGTCCGGCTCTTCTCCGGTCGTCCGGGTCGTTTCCGTTTCAAGGAACTTTTTCCGGACGCCAGAGAGTACGGAGCCCTTTTTGATGAAGTTGTGAAAACAAGACACGACAAACAGGAAAC
Source organism: Mugilogobius chulae (assembly GCA_038363315.1). Taxonomy (NCBI): domain Eukaryota; kingdom Metazoa; phylum Chordata; class Actinopteri; order Gobiiformes; family Gobiidae; genus Mugilogobius; species Mugilogobius chulae. The sequence continues at coordinate 247,176 of JBBPFD010000146.1, forward strand.
CAAGCGAGCGCTGGTGAAGTGAATCTGGTGGTAAAACATTATGTTTCTGACTACTACAACAAATACATCAAAATACTCGACATAAACACGACTATTGAACACACAGGAGGCAAAAACGTCCCGTACTTACCCACTGTGGGCGAAAAATAAATAAGCCCAAAACACGGCGCAAGTGTTCTTTGTTCACATATCATGTGCCAGAGATCACGTAAACTCCCTGAAACTCCCAAGTTGAGCGTGAATCCCGTGAACTCGTGGTCTCATGAGCCAGTAGAGTCTGTACATACACATGTGTATTCTGGAGCAGTGTGAGTGACAACCTTGACCCAGACGGATCTGGATCTGGATCTGGACTGGAGGCAGTGTGAGCCCGGTGTAACCTGCAGTCTCTGGTTCTCTTCTCAGGACCACCTGGTGAGCGTCCTGGGCGTGGCCTCCACAGTGGCTCATGAGCTCGGACACCCCTCGGGATGAACAGACTCAGCCGAACGACGGTGTGAATGTGTGACTGACGTGAGAGGAGGAGGATGTAATCAATGGAGCCGTCTACAGGGTATAGACCTGGTTTAGACCTGGTTTTAAGAAGACCGGGTTTAGACGCGGCGACTTTCCGGCTTTAGACCTGTGAGAGGAGGGAGGCTTGGCATCATGGAGCGTCTACGGGTACGGGGAAAACCTGGTTTGTAGACCGCTGTTAGACCGGCTTTAGACCTGTGAGAGGAGGAGGCTGTATCATGGAGCCGTCTACAGGGTAGACCTGGTTTAGACCTGGTTTAGACCCGGGTTTAGACCGATTTAGGACCGGCTTTAGAACCTGTGAGAGGAGGAGGCTGGCATCCAATGGAGCCCCGTCCTACGGGTAAGACCTGTCGTTAAGACCCTGGTTTTAGACCCACACCCGCTCAAAGACTCACCGCACCGTCAGCGCCCCGGGCTTATAGGGACCGGCTTAGACCTGTGAGAGGAGGAGCTGTCATCATGGAGCGTCTACAGGGTAAGACCTGTTTAGACCTGGTTTTAGACCCTGGGTTAAATAGACCTGGTTTAGACCTGGTTTAGACCTGATTTAGACCTGGTTTAGACCTGGTCTTAGACTTGCGTTTAGGACCTGTGGAGAGGAGGGAGGTTAAATGGAGCCGTCTACAGGGTTAAGACCTGGTTTAGACCTGGTTTTAGACCGACTTTAGACCGGCTTTTTAGACCTGTCGGAGAGGAGGGAGTGTGTATCATGGAGCCGCTACAGCGGTAAAGACCTGGTTAGTCCTGTTTAGACCTGTTTTTAGACCGGCTTTGTAGGACCTGTGAAGAGGGTAGGGTATGATATCATGAGCCGCCTTACAGGGTTAAGACCCTGGTTTAGACCTGGTTTAGACCTTGGTTTGTTAGACCGGAAGTTTAGATCCTGTGAGAGGAGGAGGGTGTATCATTGGAGCCGGTCTAAACAGGGGTAAGACCTGGTTTAGACCTGGTTTTAGGACCTGGTTTAGACCGAGTTTAGAACCTTGTGAAGAGGAGGAAGGAGGATGTTCATGGAGCCGTTCACAGGTGGTAAGACACTGGTTCTAGACCTGGTTTAGGACCGACTTAATAGATCGGGTTTGTTGAGAGGCATTATCCTAGGAGCCGTCTTACAGGTAGACCTGGTTTAGACCTGTTTTAGATCCGGTTTAGACCGGCTTTAGAACCTGTGAGAGGCAAGGGAGGGTGTATCAATGGAGCCTTCTACAGCGGTAAGACCTGGTTTAGACCTGGTTTTAGACCTTGGTTTTAGACCGAGTTTAGACCTGTGAGTCAGGAGCGAGGATGTATCATGGAGCCTTCTACAGGCAGCGTGAAGAAACTTGATTCTCGCTGCGTTTTAGGACCGACTTTAGACCGGGCATTTAGACCTGTGAGAGGAGGAGGGTGTAATCATGGAGCCGTCTACAGGGTTAAGACCTGGGTTTAGACCTGTTTAGACCGACTTTTTAGACCGGCTTTAGACCTGTGAGAGGGAGGAGGATGTATCATGGAGCCAGTCTACAGGGTAAGACCTGGGTTTAGACCTGGTTTAGACCTGGTTTAGAACCGGCTTTTAGAACCTGGGTTTAGACCTGTTAGACCGCTTTAGACCGGCTTTTAGAACCTGGGTAGACCTGGGTTTAGAACCGAGTTTTAGAACCTTGGTTTAGACCTGGTTAGACCGACTTTTAGACCGGCTTAGACCTGTTGAGAGTTGAGGAGGATGTATCATGAGGCCGTTCTACAGGGTTAATGACCTTGGTATTAGACCTGGTTTAGACCTGGTTCTAGACCGGCTTAGAGACCGGGCTTTTAGACCTCTAAAGTACCCAGTTGTGAGAGGAGAGGTGTATCATTGGAAGCCGTCTACAGGGGTAAAGACCTGGTTTAGAAGCCTGGTTTTAGACCGGACTTTAGACCGGCTTAGACCTGTGGAGAGGTTTAGAACCTGTATTGGAGCCGTCTACCAGGGTAGACCTGGTGTTAGACCTGGTTTAGACCTGGTTTAGACCGAGTTTAGACCTGGTTTTAGACCTTTTAGACCTGGTCGTAGACCGAGTTTACGACGAGTAGGACCTGGTTTAGATCCGAGTTATTAGACCCTGGTTTATAGAACCTGGGTTTAGACCGGCCTTTTAGACCGGGCTTTAGACCTGGGTTAGACCTGGTTTAGACCGGCTTTTAGACGGCTTTAGACCTGGTAGACCTGGTTTCTAGACCGAGTTAGACCTGGTTTTAGCACCTTGGTTTAGACCTGTTGAGAGGAGGGGCTGCACTTGCGAAGCCGTCTACAGGTAAGACCTGGTTTAGAACCTGGTTTAGAACCCGGCCTTTAGAACCGGCTTTAGACTGTGAGAGGAGGAGGGGTAATCATAGGAAGCCGTCTACAGGGTAAGACCTTGGGTTAGACCTGGTTAGACCTGGTTACCTCAGACCGGCTTTAGGCCGGCTTTTAAGACCTGTGAGAGTGGAGGAGGGATGTATCATGGACCGTCTATCAGGGTAAGACCTGGTTTAATAGACCTTGGTTTAGATCGGCTTTAGACCGGCTTTTAGAACCTGTGAGAGGAGGAGGGTGTATCTGGAGCCGGCTACAGGGTAAGACCTGGGTTAAGACCTTGGTTTAGACTCTGGTTAGGACCGGCTTTAGACCGCTTTAGACCTGTTGAGAGGAGAGAGGGTGTATTCATGGAGCCGTCTACAGGGAAGACTGGTTTAGACCTGGTTTTAGACCGGGTTTACGTTAAGGGACCGACTTTTAGAACCTGTGAGAGGAGGAGGGTGTATCATGGGAGCCGTCTACAGGGTAAGACACCTGGTTTAGAACCTGGTTTAGACCGAGTTTGACTCTGTGAGAGGAAAAGATGCTGCATCATGGGAGCCGTCTACAGGGGTTTTAAGACCTGGGCTTAGACCTGGTTTAGACCGGAGTTTTAGACCTGTCGAGAGGAGGAGGGGTGCATCATGGAGCCGTCTACAGGGTAAGACCTGTTTAGACCGAGGCTAGACCTGGTTTAGACCGAGTTTAGACCTGTGAGAGGAGGAGGGTGCATCATGGAGCCGTCTACACGACCAGGGTTTAAGACCTGGTTTAGACTGGTTAGACCTGTGAGAGGAGGAGAAAGAGAGAGAAACTTTTTTATTCTCACATTCAACAACTGCATTAATCACAATAAAGTATTCTAGTGAGAAGTTTTATGAAGTCCCCCCCCCCCCCCCCTCTTACTTCTCTCTACTCTTCTCTCCTCTCTCTCTCCTCCTCTCTCTCTCTCTCTCTCCTCTCCTCTCTCTCTCTCTCTCCTCTCTCAATCTACACACCTCTCTCTCTCTCTCTGTCTCTTTCTTCGCTCTTCTTCTCCTCTCTCTCTCTGTCTCCTCTCTCTTATCTCTCTTTTTTCTTTCTTTCTTTCCTCTCTCTCTCTTTCTTCCCTCTCTCTCTTCCTTAATTTCCTCTCTCTATATTTTTCTCTCTCTCTCCTCTATTTCCTCTCTCCTCTCTCTTCTCCTCTGTATTCCTTCTCTCTCTCTTTATCCTCTCTCTCTTCTCTTTCCTTCTCTCTTCCTTCTCCTCACTCTTTCTCTCTCTCTCTTTTTCTTCTCTCTTTCTCTTCATCTTCTCTTTCTTTCTCTCCTCTCTTTCATCTCTCTCTTCTCTCTCTTCTTCTCTCTCTCATCTCTCTGTCTCTCCTCCTCTCTCTCTCTCTCTCTTCTCTCCTTCTCTCCTCTTCTCTCTCTTCTCTCTCTTTCATCTCGTTCTCTTCATCTCTCTCTCTCTTCTTCCCGCTCCCTCTGTTC
>JBBPFD010000147.1:0-22500 GCA_038363315.1 Mugilogobius chulae
CTATCCTTCTAAATGAAAATCCCTTATAAAAAAATATATGTGTGTGGGGTGTGTGTTACATTAATTGGTTCTCTTATCTTCTTTATTTAAAATACTAATTATATTTAGTTGTAAAAACAGCTTGATATTCATAGACATTTATAACCTAGATTTCTTTTTTTTTTTTTACAACAAACTAACTCAAAAACATTCTTTTTGTAAAAACAGAAAGACAAAAAAGTACAATAAGTTCAACTGTGTGTGTATTTCAATGTCTGATAAATGTGAGAAGCTAAAGTCTTGTTGTTTATCTGCTTTCTACAACTGTTGACCTTGATTTTCTCTGTTTACATGTCAGTTACAAACCCAGTGCTCAGTAGACTTGTGGTGGTTGAATTTGTTTTCAAACTGTAGTTTATTTGTCCTGTTTTATCTGTTTTGACTTTTACAAGAGAAAATGTCCTTTCTCTCCATTAACTCTAATGCGTCTTTGCCACTCAGCAGCATAGAATGCTGTCACGTCACCTCTATTGTGTGTTTTATGCAAACCTTTGACTCATCCAAGTCCAAGTCCTGATAGTTTAAAATTATGATTTAATCTGCTAAAACTTCAAGTTTAATCCAAAAAATAGCTTATTTTATGGCTTCAACTTTATTCTCGTATTAATGATTTTTTTTTCCTAGCAAAAATCATAACTTTTTAAGCTTCGACTTTATTTTCATAAAATTTTGAGTTTAAAGGGACTGTACCTGATTTTTGCATCCTTAAAAAGTAAACAAACAGAAATATTTAATTTTAAGCTTCTTACTTCAGGCTACATGATTTACCCACGTAGCTAATGCATTCTGAGCTTCAGAATTGTTCATCATGATGTATTTAATGTTTTTTTCTCAGCTGTTAACAGCGAGGTGAGTCACTGCTAACAACAGTTAGCCACAATGCTAAAACAAAAACAGAAAAGGTTGGACACAACAGGATTTTATCAGACATAGACAGGACTTTGGGGACTAATTTCACCTGAATAGAAACATTAACAAGGCATCAGTGCTAGAGGGAAACTGTTTTTAAGTTATCTTGTTGCAAAAAATCGAGTACAGTCCCTTTAATCTCAAAATGTTACGAGTTTATTATGGCAAAGCAAACCTTTTTTGTACTGGCCTTCTATAGTCTGTCGAAGAAATGTGTTTGTCATAATGAGATGTTGGCAGTGCGGCCTCCACCACATCTCTGGGTTGGATGATGACCCTCCAGTAAAAAGATCTGCCACCTCTGGTTTAGACAATATTCTAGTTGTGCCTTTATTGGACAGAATGACACTAACGTACTGGCTGATGTTGATCCAGAACGACTCATGACAGTTTAAACTGAATGTTTTTTATGAGTGTAGAAAGTACCAGATTTTACCTGACTTTATCAATAAACAAAAGTTATTCAAACTTTTTTACGTTACTGTAAAGTTACATTTGTCTCTGTTGTGTTTGTAGAAAGGCGTTTGGTTTGGTTCAGCCCTGGGATTTGTGCGTCGACGTTTAGGTTTTCTTAGAACGACTTCTAAACGCTGAAGACAATACACAAAACAGAAAATCCACTAACGAAGGCTCCCAGTGTGATGAGGTCATGAGGTCATGAGGTCATGAGGTCATGAGGTTTGTTCTATTAATAACATTCTGCTTTGACATTTCTTTACAAACTCTGAGTCTAGTTTTCAGTCTGCTGGTTTCTGTGAGAGACTGGACACTTTTACTTTTATGTTAAAACAGAAAACTGACTTTAACCCTTAGATGCATAAGTGGGTCAAAAACGACCCCAGGTGTTGTTATTTTGAGAAATCTTTGAAATTAAAAAAGTAGTTCCAGTTTCATATTTCAGGTTTTCCTCAACAAACTTGTTTGACATGAGGCCATAGCATTTAAGAAAATATTATATATACTTTTTTAAAAATTTCATCCTTTGTATCACTACCCACTCTTTCCATAAGTGAGTCAAAAATGACCTTATGGAATCTCCAGGATAAGCCCTTGGAACTTTTGATTGTTATCATTTGTACTTGTGGCGTTTACATTTACTGTGGCACTTCCACATCTGATGAAGCCATCAGGAGGTTATTTTGACTCAGCTATCACACATGTAAGGCATCACCAGAGCATGGCGAACACCTGCTCTCACAGCTGCTCATAGTTAAGTTTGTGACCCTCACATGAAAAAGTGCATACTGGAAAATTAACCTCCAAACCTTGACCAAACCGACATCACTTAAAGGCACTGTGAATCTGTTTTAAGCTGACAAACATCCACACTCCACACACACTGAGGATACGCAACAGACAACACGACAGAAGACAGAAGACGTCACATGGTGCTCACAGACACAAGGACCACAAAAACCACCAACTTCTGCCTGGAAAACGCAAGTTATTCCTGTGACCTGATCACAGCAAACAAGTAAAGTAGTTTGTAAAAGCTGACACAGAGAATGAAAATAAAACATCGTTTTTTTGTGTTAGGTCGGTGCGACAAATGTTATATGGTCCCAGTCATAGTTGTATTTTTTGTTCGTCCTCATAATCCACACTCGACAGTCACACAAGATGCGGTTTTGACATTTTTTTCTACCTGACTGATGTTTGTTCAAATAAATACAAACACTGATAAATCTAACATGTCAAAAACATGTTCTTTGTTGTTCAAAGTAATACAAAAAATCATGCAATCTATTAATTAAAATTAAAGTGTTATTACAAAAAGGCTTTTGATTTGATTGATATTGACTTTTGAGTGTACGGATACTTGGTCGGCCAGCTGAACTAAGGGTTCAACTCGGTACACACGATGAGTCTCAAACACCCGCTGCAGTCTGCAGACTTGATACTGCAGCCTCTGAAACAAACTCTGACACACCTGACACCAACCTTAGTAACAACGGGAAACAACTAACAAAAATACTGAGAAGTAACGACAGAAATGACTTCTTACCTGGACACACCTGAACTCAAACCACCCCCTGAGTCTGATTGATACTTCCGCTTGACACGGACCCCTGACCCACATCCTCGACCACCAACCTTCTACGAGGAAATTGGAAAAACAAACCTTCGTTGGAGAAATGTACATAACAGAAGCGAAACACTCAAAACATAAATTACTGACGCAAGTGGAGCGACCAGAATGTGTGTCACAGAAACCAGGCTATTGATTAATCTATAGAATTCAAATTAAAAAAGTTAAGAAAGACACTTCGAATGTTTCACACAAGGAAAGTCTAACTACAAGTTTATTAGAATATTCACAGTAATTATTATATAGGTTAACATAATGAATGACTTGGACCTGACCGCGACCTGGACTCAGACCTGACCCCGGACACTAGACCTGACTGACCTGGTCCTGGACTGTACCTGACTGTACCTGGACTGGACCTGGACTGAGACCTAGACCTGGACCTGGACCTGGAACTGGACCTGGATTGGACCCGAGACCTGGACTGGGACGGACTTGGACTGACCTGACCTGGACCTGACCTGGAGCTTGACTGGACTTCTGACTGGAGACCTCGTGGACTGGAACCCGGACATGACGGACCTATACTGGACTGCGACCTGACTAGATGAGACTTGAGATCCTGGATAGACCTGACTTCGGACCTCGGAGACCTGGACTGGACCGACCTGGACTGACCCTAGCCTGGACTGGACCTGACGAGACTGGACTATGGCCGCTGACCTTAGACCTGAGAACTTGGACCTAGGAGGACGTGGACTGGAACCGGACCTGGACTGGACCTAGCACCTGACCTGATTGACTGGACTGGATCATAGACCTGGACACTGGACCTGGGACCTGGGTGGACCAGGACCATTGAGACTGACCTAGACCTGGACTGGGACCTGGACTGAGACCTCTGAGACCTGGACCGGACTGACCTGTACCTGGACCTGGACCTGGGATTGACTTGGACTTGACCTGGTACCTGGAGGATCTGGAGCTGGACCGGACCTGAACTGGACTACGACCTGGACCTGCGACCTGGTAGGACCTGGACTTGGACCGACCTGAGACTGGACCTAGACCTCTGGTACCTGGAACCTGGCAGGCCTGACTGGACTAGACCTGTGCCTCACCTATTAAAACGCTTGCTTCACGCCTGACGCTGTGCGTAAAACCTCACCTCTGCGCCAAATGGTGGTATTTACAAAGCTCCACTAAGGCGCCAGGATTTTGCTCAGCTCTGCTGCAGAACTGGAGCCCATGCTTCTGCGCTGCTACCGCAACAGGCTGGAGACGGAAAGACGACACCGTGGAGAGAAGAAGAATTTAAGAGAGTTTGAGGAAGTGTTTTGATGCAGGACAAATCACATTTTATACAAATATACATTTAACATTCTGCCTTAAAGCAAGTGATTGACGCACAACCACAGACAAGAGATGTTTATTCCACTGATTTTATTTAAACAATGTATCGTAAGCCCCGCGCGCTTTTGCAACACGCTCGTGGCTCCTGTGCCGCTTGTTCATTATGGCCTGCTAATACCAGAGAGGATGCGCTGAATCGTGAACGTGAGTTTAGTGAAACAACGCTCGGACTCTGATGAGAAAACATCCTCCACCTCAGCACATTAGCGAAGGACATATATGTTTAAAATAAATAAAGATGTGAGCAACGACGTCAGTCTCAAGCTCCATTTATCGCAGCACGCGGCAGAGAATGTAGATAGACAGAAGATAATTCATGATACAACGCGCGCCCCCACAACAGCCTCGCTCCGACACCGGGTTTGCACAAAGGCGAGTCATCTTTATCTAATTGGTAACGGGGAGGCTTGGAGCATCCTACCATCTCTGTCTAGTAAAGGTGAAATTGTCAGTGTGCTGGCCAACGAACGCGCACGTGCAGGGCAAAGAAGCAACGAGTGTCACGTCCCGTTCTCGCCTGTAACGCTGTCAATTATCTGCTCCAGCGTATTTCCCTCTCGCTCTATTGGCTCGTTAGGGAGCGACATCTGTGTTCCACCTCCGCGACTCATGATGCCTCGTTTATTCATAGACTTCGCGCTGCACGTATAAAGGGCCCTATGTGATGTGAACAGGCCAAATTATCACGCATATTCTGTTTAAACACATACTGATTTCTTCAAACCTTGAGCCTTAATTTGAGGAGAAGTAGTTCCTTTGTCATTCACTTTACTTTATTAGTAGAAAATCCACCTGTGACAGCGAGCGCTGCTTGCTGCTGCTGCTGCTCGTACGTCTCTCTCTAAGACTCCTCCCCTTTTGCCTTTCCCCGTGTGTCAAACCCACTGATTATCGCCTCATGTCTATTAAAATATTATTCATGAGTCACCTTTCATGGTGAATTGGAGGTGTGGAGAGGGCGTGTCTGACGCTGCTTCACGTGCGCAGATTCTAGAAGCAGGTGGGATTTATAAAGCACAGATTGCGTGGAGGAGAGCGCACGGAGGCTTTTATAAATATGGAGTTTGCGTGGCGCACGCCACCTGTGGCCACTAGGTGTACGCACTTGCTCAGCAAAAATCCTACGCAAACCTTTATAAATGAGGCCCCTGGACTTATTTCAACTCCAGGCGCCTGAACCAGAAGAATTTGAATCTTTTTTTTTAACTTTGGATTGACTAAAGCGATTGTTTTAGCCTCATTTAAACTGCTTCACTCGTCGACATAACAGGAGACTTTCTCTGGCGACATCTGTAAAGTGTTTTTATACAGTTCTATGATCACGGCGCAGCTTCCTGTTTATTTGAGATCATAGTTTGTGTCTGAAGTGTCCCTCGATAGATTTCTCTGTTTAAAGGTGCAGTGTGTAAAAATAAACTTATTAAAAGCATGTTTTTCAAGGTCAGAAGTCTTTCTGGAGGTAAAAATTCTTAAGAACATTCTTAGTGCAGATGAAAAAAAATCTGTTCCAACAAAACTACAAAATCATCCCAGATTCTGAACATGTCCAAGGCTGGAAGAAAAGAAACTAACAAATCCACTTTAGATTCACATTTTCACCTTTTACAAGTCTGGACAAACAATCAAACCAAGAGCAGTTTTTATCAACAACACAAGTGCAAAAAGTGAATTTCAAGACAAGTTAAAGCTGCTGCTTCAGGTCAATTTTTTAACTGATTTCGAGACATTTCTTCTCTTTTGAGCCACAGTATTTGCTACTGCGTTAAGAAAATGGTTCTTATCCCACTAGCAACTGTTTTAAGACAAATTCTCTTAGAAATGTCTTGAAACACGAGAAATATTCTGCATTACATAAGCAATGAAATCTTAACTAGTTATAACAACTTAAAGCCAGATTACAATAGGTTGGTTTCACGTGACATCACAACATTAGACTGGCCAATGTAATTTCAATGAGGTGGAGGGCAGGTGAAATGAATATGGTTTAAATGCAGTTTGTTTTTGTAATACAAATGAGTATTGGGTCTAGTCATTATAGAAATCACCACTTTTTAATTAGCAAAATACTTTTTGAATATTTTCATGGCAAAGTCCAATGTTATTAATAGGAAAATCTGCCTCTTAACTTGCCAAGAATTCTAGAATGTGAAACCCACCTATTCTGAATCCAAGTCACTTTAAGAAAGTCTAGATACAAAGTTTTTTCAGTGAGGTCGGGTAGATGATTTTTTTTTAGTTGTAAATTTTGTAGACTTTGTGTTTTCCACTAAAAAGTATATGACAAGTGTAGCACTTTGTAAAAAAATGAGACATACTTTCTGAACTGAATAATAAAGAATAGAGGTGCACTGATCCGATACTGGGATCGAATATCGGTGTCGATCCAGGAAATGTTGCTGGAATCGAGTATCGGCTCCATGATATCGGTTCAGCCGATATCCTAGTTGTGTTTAATTGGACATAATGAGTCTGATTTATGTCTGATGTTGAGCCAGAATGTCTCATAATGTTTGACATTTTATTCTTTCTCTCTCTCTTTCTTCTCTTTTTTTTCTCTCTTCTCACTCTCTCCCCTCTTCTCTCTATTTCTTTCTTCTCTCTATTTCTCTTTCTTCTCTTTTTCTCTCCTCACGCTCTCTTTCTTTTCTTCTCTCTCTTTCTCTCTCTCTTTCTCTCTTCTCTTCTCTCTCTTTCTTCTCTCTCTTGCTCTCTCCTCGTCTCTCTTTCTTTCTCTCTTTCTTCTTCTCTCTCTTTCTCTTCTCTCTTCTTTCCTCTCTCTCCTCACGCTCTCTTTTCTTTCTTCTCCCTTTCTCTTCTCTCTCTCTTTCTCTCTCTCTCCTCACGCTCTCTTTCTTTTCTTCTCCCTTTCTCTTCTCTCTCTCTCTCTCTCTCTCTCTCTATCTCTTCTCTTTCTCTCTCTTCTTCTTAAGTTGTTCAGTTGTGTCTTGCTTATATAAATAACTCTTTATGATCAAAAGTCTTATGTTTTAAAAAGGAAAAAAAGCTATTTCAGTCGTTACACAAGTATCGGTTGATATCGGTATCGGCAGATGCTTAATTCTAAAGTATCGGGATCGATATCGGAACTGAAAAAGCTGGATCGGTGCATCTCTAGTTTAACCCTTGCAGCCCCATGTCATCGTCAACGACATCAAACAATAAGTTTTGGCCAAAACAGTTCGAAAAATAAACATTTTACTCTAATTTTACAGTAAAAGTCTCTAACAGAACATAAGGAGGACAACACATTTGTAAATCACAAGATATATAGCTATAACAAAAATCATTGAAACATCTCCAAAAACTGTAGCAATGGTGGACGGATAATTTGTGTAGATTCTGTTGAAATGAAGGCTCTTTCTGTCAGGGGTTGAGGATAAAGACTCACCTCTGCTCTCTCAGGGGAAGGTTCAGATGTTTGTCCAGGTGAGACTTTCTGCTCTTCTCTGGTGAAATCTCAGGTGAAGATTCAGGTAAACTCTGTGGTAAACTCTGTGGTAAACTCTGGGGTGAAATCTCTGCTGCGGAGGTTTTTATGAGGCCAGCGTGACTCAGAACCAGTCGAACCTGCTCCTCCTGAACCGGAGAAACAAAAGAATCAGACGCAGAGCCGTTTACACGTCGGGTTTGTGGAATGTCCTGCCTCTGTATCAGCCGTGTTCATCTGCACACAGAACAGAACATACTTTACCTTTTCTTAGAAGGACCCTGGCAGCAGCTGGAGGTTAGTTTTTTAGTTTTTATACAAGAGCAGGGAACGTTTATCAGAATTAGACAAACTGGATTCTGGGTAAATGTAATTATATTCTCTATAGAAACAAGTGAACGTTCCACGAATCATAAACTTTAAACTGAGTTCATGCCGTGGCAGGTGATGATGTCATAGATTCAGGTTTGGGGCGGAGACAGTTTAAAGTTTAGAACTGTACTTTTCCACACATTTACAGTTTAGTGACGAGGGCTGGGACATTAATCGAAAAATCGAGATCGAACTGAAATGAATCGTGAATTATTTAGTGAAGGTTTTTTGAATCGAACGATCAAAAACTAATCTTTTTGTCAGTAAAATGTGTCGTTTAGAGCAGTGGTCCCAACCTTTTTTCTTGTAAGGACCGGTAAAGTCACAATTTCTTTTCCAGGGACCGGTCAAGGTTTGGTAGCGCCAAATACCAACAACGTAAAATGCTTACGACTGATTATTGTGTCTATTTTTAGCTCCTAATGCTTGAATTTGATGTTTATTTGGTTAAGTGCCGCAATATTTTTATAGTAAAGCACAAGCAAGCATGAGGAACTATAAAATAAAAAAATAAAATACATTTTAGAAGATCCTCTGGGGCCCAGTAGCAGATGGCCCGCGGACCGGTTTTGGTCCCCGGACCGGTGGTTGGGGACCCCTGGTTTAGAGTAAAAGTCAAACTTTGAGGCAGAATATTGATATTTAGTTTTTTTTTTAAATCTAATAAATGGGACATATTAAGTCTTGTTTGGTTTATGTTCATGAATGGTATTTTTTGTTTGTTTTGGTGAAAACTAAATCTAATCGAAAATCGAGATCGATCAACGAGAGAAACAAAATTGTGGTTATATTTTTCCCAGATTGCTCAGCGCTACTGGTGACCAGACCAGGCGTGTCTAAACTGTGGCCCGGGGGCTAAATGTGGCCCTTGGACCAATGTTTTTAGCCCTCAGTCTTCAAGCTGCAATGAACCAAATTATAAAAAGTGTAGATTTTAATGTCACATTTGAGCATTTCTTCTATCACAGTTGAAATGACAAACATGTGGATGTTGCACAAACCTAAAATAAATGTTTAATGACTTCGTAAAAGTGAGTTGGTTTGTTAAAACTAGGTCAAAGTTTAGAGTGATTCACTTCAGTCATGTGTTAACTGGCCCTACGCCAAAATGGAATGTTTCTGTTGCATTTTAGTCGTAATAATCCAGTGACATGTTTTAGATTCAGGACACAGGTCTGGTCTTAATGACATTTCATTTACAGCTAAACTCTGATCAGCCCCAGAGAGTTTTAAGTTTAGAGAGGCTAAAACAGGACTCAGTTCCTGCTCTTTGGTGGTTTTAGAGGAAATTCTTCTGTTTTTTTACACCTGCAGTTCTTTTATCATTTCAGTATAATCTGTCTTTAACTGAGAGCTGCTTCACAAACAGACCTGACGGACCAATGTCAGCACCTTCAATGTGAATAAACGTATTTGTACACAAAGCTCATAGTAATAATACTACTGATAACACTAATACCTCTGAAGGATCTAGATTTTTTTTTACAAAATTCCATAATTATGATTATTTTAGATGAGTTTGTAAACTAGAGATCAGTTCCAGAGGCATTTATAGAAAAATATATATTTCACTTTTTAACATTTTAAATATTAGAATCAGCAGATGACTGTCACAAGAGGAGGAAGAAGAGAAGGAGGAGGAAGAGGAGGAGAAGTAGGAGGAAGAGATGGAGGAGGATGAGAAAGAGAAAGAGGAGGAGGAAGAGGAGGAGGAAGATGAAGAGGAGGAGGAGGAAGAGGAGAAGAAGGAAGAGGAGAAGGAGGAAGAGAAAGAGGAGGAAGAGGAGAAGGAGGAGGAAGAGAAGGAGGAGGAAGAGGAAGAAGAGGAGGAGAAGGAAGGGGAGTAAGAGAAGGTGAAAGAGGAAGAGGAGGAGGAAGAGAAAGAAGAAGGAGGAGGAGGAGGAGGAAGAGAAAGAAGGAGGAGGAGGAGGAGAGAAGGAGGAGGAAGAGGATTAGGAGGAGAAAGAGAAAGAGGAGGAGGAAGAGAAGGAGAAGGAGGAAGAGAAGAGGAGGGAGGGGAGGAGAAGGAGGAAGAGAAGAAGGAGGAAGAGGGGAGGAGAAGGAGGAAGAGAAGAAGGAGGAAGAGGAGGAAGAGGAGGAGGAGGAGAAGGAGGAAGAGAAGAAAGAGGATGAAGAGAATGAGGAAGACAATGACAAAGATTCTTCCCTAAACATGGTCATTTTCAAAACTAAATAGTTTCTTTTTCATGCACAAAGTCTGATTTTGCACAAACTTGAAGAAAAAGTGACACGAAGAACATTTTCTTCTGCAATAATAATCACAAATCTAAACACAACATAAAACTTTGGAATAAAAATTCTGCTTTTCGTCTTTAATCTGAACTGCAGCAACAAATATTTCATCTAAAAGGTCCATAAATTAAGAGTTTGTCTTCATATCAGTCATCTTTTTAGTGTTTAATTAGTGTTTTAGCTTAAGCAAAAGGTTTATTAAGTTGTAAGTCCTGTTTAAAGTTATGAAAAAGTCTTTAAACTGTATTTATTCACCTCAGACTCCTGTTAAACTGAGCTTTTGTATTTCCACACACACAGACTCTCTTCAGCTCAAACGTGTTGACCTGGATCATATTGAGATGATATAACGTGAACACGACTTACGCAACTTTACGCACGGAAACAAAGAATGTAAAGTATCTGCAAAGTACGTGCAAACGCGCAGAGAAAATGCGTCTAAAGTCACGTTTTGTGCAGAAACTGGAGGTCCCGCGCGAGGAGGCAGTTTCAGCGTAGTTTCTGTCACGTGTCGCTCATTAAATCTGTTCTAATTAAGAGACACGAACCTGCAGCGCCCCCAGTTGTTCTGTCTGTGTCACAGCAGCTGATCAGAAATAATCAAACACTAAAAATAATCTGATTCTGTGACATGAGAATGTTGAGTTTATCTTTACTCAAGATTCAAAACTTAAAAACAGAACATTTTAAATCCAGTTTCCAAGGAAAGTTTGGGAATTGTATTATTTTGGAAAGAGTTTGAAAAAATTGAAAATGTTTTGGATTTACCTTGACTTTAAAGCCTCAAAACTATCAAAATGTGTGTTTTGAATGCCCTATTTTAAACTAATGTGATTAAATGAAAGCTACTGTGTTTGAATTGTTCATTTAGACTAATATTATTATTATTATTATTATTATTATTATTTTTTTAATATATAGCAATTAAAAATGAAAGGGAATGTTTATGGAGAAGTCATGGAAAACATCTGCACAATCCCTGTATATTTATGATTTTATGATTATTATATAAAATTATTCTGAAAGTACAAGCTTCTCATTTGTAATTCTCTAAATCTAATATTAGTTCTAAATAAATCATTTTATTTTAATGATTTTGAGAAAATGGGAAGACTAAAGTATAAAAGTTGGATCCGTTCAGTTCAGTGCAACATGTTTTTATTTTTTTATTTTTTTTTCATTTATTTTAAAGTGTGTTGTTCATAGTAAAAGTGTGGAGTGAGCCGTTCCAAACCTGTCCCGCAGCCCTGCTCCTCCTCCCGGGCAGAAGAACCATCCAGAACCGCGGAGCTGCTGCTGGAACTTTCCACGGCCCCGCGCCTCACATTTAACCGCTGGAGGAGGCACTTCCACCGGCTTCAGTACAGTGTGAACCCGGAGAAAGAGAGAGCTCCGGGCCGAAGAGAGTTTACTGGAGAGACGGGGAAGTTTGGAGGCTAACGGACTAAAGCTAACAAGCTAAAGCTAACAGGCTAAAGCTACAGCGGCAAGTGTTCAAGTCAGAGCCCGGGGAGGCGACTGGAAACCGGCAGAGACTTTGGAATGATTCGGCTATATGCTAACAAGCTACGCTAACTGGCTAAGTTGAGCATATTCCAGTCTTTTTAATGAAACCAACTTGCCAAACGCAGGGTGTTATATATTGGGGCTCTATCACGTGTCACGGGACTTTTTACACCGTCACGGCGGACAGAGGCTGCAGCAGACCGGGGCAAACACGAGTGGAAGGTCCGTTAGCAGCTAAGTGCTAAGCTAAAGCTACAACCGCGCGTGTGTGGACCCTGTTCTCATCTGTTTAACCCCCTGAACTTTAATATGTTCGGCTGTATCGTGGCGGGCAGGCTGGTTCAGACCGACCCAGTGCTCGTGGCCTCGGATAAGTTCGTGTTTAACCTGTCGGACTTTGAGCAGGTGAACCATGTGGTGGTGTTTATGCTGGGCACGGTGCCTTTCCCCGCGGGGATGGGCGGAGCGGTGTACTTCTCCTTCCCGGACCCAGCGAGCGGAGCAGCGGTGTGGCAGCTGCTCGGCTTCATCACCAACGACAAACCCAGCGCCATCTTCAAGATCTCGGGCCTGAAGCAGGGAGAAGGAGGCGCGCACCCGTTTGGAAGTATGGCCCCGGTCACGTCCGCCTCTATGGCCCAGGTGAGAGACGCAGAGACCCGGGGTGAGAGGTGGGAGAGGGGCCCGGGGTGAGGGTTCAGTTTTGGGACACATGTTCGGGTCACATCAGGACAAGGATAAGTCAGAGCTGCAACTTTGCCTTGGTCTCTCTGCAGGTTTATATTCACAGTCTGTATTGTACAGATTGCCATTTAAGGGTGCATTATGTAACTTTTCGTGGGGCTATATCTTACCTCTTGTCTCCATGGTGATTTTTTAATTTGCAAACACTGTCTGACAGTATGGGATTAAATATACTTAAACTGCAGTAGTTAATAACGTGTCTCATTCTAAAATGGCTTGAAAAAATATTTGTTTAACTGTGAGTGGAGTTGGGCTGCAACGATTAATTTGCAAACCGATTAGTTGAGTGATTATTCTTTTGATTAATCAGTTGTTTAGAATGTAAGAGTCACTTGAAAACACTTTTTTTTTTTTTTTTTTACCAAATCTGAGCTGAGGTTCACTGGAAAAAAATGTACCATCTTAATAAGATAACAAGTGTTTGAAATGTAATCTTGTTTTGACTGTTTAAGATTTGCATTTGGAACACGAAATAAAACAAATATGTAGTTTTACTTAGATTAACAAAATGATGAGCATTCTCACTTGAAAACAGACAAAAAGTTATTTAACTTCAAAAAAGAACTAAACGTGCTTGTTCTAGTGGCAAATCTGAGCATAACAAAGTCAAGCTCTGCCTAAAACAAAATACATTTGACCTAATTGTCTAAATCTGTATTATTCCCAGTGTAAGGTCATTTGAGAACATTCTGAAGGTGTAAAAAAGACACGTGGAGACTGATATAACGACAAGACCAGACACTCAGACTTAAACAAGACAAAATAAATACTTTACATTTTCAGGTGTTTGAACGTTTGAGTCGCGGGCTGGATATAAAGGTTTGTTTTAATAGGCCTTATGTTGAATAAGCCGGTTCTAGAACCTTGAACACCAAGAATATTGATCACTGAGCGAGATCACGTGGGTGGAGCCTCAGCAGCTGTACATAACGTGATTAGTGCAATTCAACAAAAGTACAGTCCATAAACGGTACATGAACCTCGATGACATGAACAGTCTGTTCTCACAGCTGCAGGTGAAACACAAACACCTTTTGTAGAGCGACGTGTGAATTACATTTACATTGTCACATGTTCTTCTTGTCCTCAGGTTGTGTTGAACTCTAGACACACCTGTTCATCCTAAAGTGACACCGTGGAACTTTCAGGAGGACAAAACTCAACTACACAAGTCAATACAAATAAAAAGTAAAAAAAATACTTTGGAACACTGGTAATGAAAGATAGATGAGCAACTTTTCCGTGGAATCATTAAAAAGGAATTATCAGTCGACGTAACTTTTTGCTCTGCTGCTCATGTTGCTGCAGAAAGAGACTCTGTCCGTCTAGTTGTCTTTCACTCACCTAAATGTAACGTTACGGATGTGTGGGCGTCCCCCGCATTGAGAAACTAATAATCCTTTTGTAAGATGAAGCCCTCCTCTTGGACAAATAAACGTCCATTTGTGTGGCCATGCGCTCATTCAAAGTGAAGAAATTGATTAGTGTTTAAAATGATCAAGATATGAATTTTTGTCAATATCACCCAGCTCTAGGTGTGTCTCATGTCTTTCTCTTTAACCTCGTGTCTCTCTCTGCAGGTCGGCGTGTCTCGTGTCTTTGTCCTTCTCTGTAGACTAACCATATCTCTTGTTCTCTTCTTTCTCTCTCTTCTCTTTCTCCAGGTTGGTGTTTCGGTGGAGCCCCTGGAGCAGTTGGCGCAGCAGTCTCTCTCTCTGTGTCTCGTGTCTCTCTCCTTAACCTCATGTCTCTCTCCTTAACCTCATGTCTCTCTCCTTAACCTCGTGTGTCTTTCTCCTTAACCTCGTGTGTCTTTCTCTTTAACCTCGTGTGTCTCTCTTTCTCCAGGTTGGTGTTTCAGTGGAACCTTTAGAGCAGTTGGCGCAGCAGTCCCCGGTCTCCAGCGCCGCCGTCTCCTCCGTGGACTCTTTCCTTCAGTTCACTCAGAAGATGTTGGACAGTTTGTACAATTACGCCGCCTCGTTCGCCGTTTCTCAGGCTCAGATGACTCCCAACCCCTCGGAGACTTTTATCCCCTCCAGCTGCGTCCTGCGATGGTACGAGAACTTCCAGAGACGCCTGGCCCAGAACCCCAACTTCTGGAAGAACTAAACACGCCTGGCCCAGAACCTGAACTTCTGGAAGAACTAAAGACAAAGAGACGCCTGGCACAGAACCCCAACTTCTGGAAGAACCAAAGACGCCTGGCACAGAACTTAAACTTCTGGAAGAACTAAACACGCCTGGCACAGAACCTAAACTTCTGGAAGAACTAAACACGCCTGGCCCAGAACCTGAACTTCTGGAAGAACTAAAGACAAAGAGACGCCTGGCACAGAACCCCAACTTCTGGAAGAACCAAAGACGCCTGGCACAGAACTTAAACTTCTGGAAGAACTAAACACGCCTGGCACAGAACCTAAACTTCTGGAAGAACTAAACACGCCTGGCACAGAACCTGAACTTCTGGAAGAACTAATCAGGCCTGGCACAGAATCTAAACTTCTGGAAGAACTAAAGACGCCTGGCACAGAACCTAAACTTCTGGAAGAACTGAACACGCCTGGCAAAGAACCTAAACTTCTGGAAGAACTAGACGCCTGGCAAAGAACCTAAACTTCTGGAAGAACTAAAGACGCCTGGCACAGAACCTAAACTTCTGGAAGAACTAGAGACGCCTGGCCCAGAACCCCAACTTCTGGAAGAACTAAAGACGCCTGGCACAGAACTTAAACTTCTGGAAGAACTAAAGACGCCTGGCACAGAACTTAAACTTCTGGAAGAACTAAAGACGCCTGGCCCAGAACCCAAACTTCTGGAAGAACTAAACACGCAGAACTTAAACTTCTGGAAGAACTAAACACGCCTGGCCTAGAACCCCAACTTCTGGAAGAACTAGAGACGCCTGGTACAGAACCTGAACTTCTGAAAGAACTAAACATGCCTGGCACAGAACCCCAACTTCTGGAAGAACTAGAGATGCCTGGCACAGAACCTGAACTTCTGGAAGAACTGGGACGAAAGAACTTTGATGCCAAAGACCAGAACGTGCCTCTGACTGTGCTGATGTTAAACTTCTGCTGAAAATGGGAAGAAAAGTCCTGTTTTGTGTTTAATGAAAGGGGATTAAAGCGCCTTTATTACATTATTGTTTGGTTTCGATTTCTCACGTTCAGGCTGCTCTTCTCTCAAACTGAAAACACTCTGTGGCACACTGTGATGTCATTAGGTGGTAACACAGGAAGTGCTCCTTTGTGTCTTTAAGCCTCAGGATTTTCAGCCTTATATTATCAAAAGTTAATCATCAAAACTACAACTGGTAACAAAACAGATACTTATTTGAACAAGTAAAAATCACAATAACTGGACAAAATGTGGAGCAGTTTTAGAATAATCTAGAGCTTCATCAGAACTAGTGTAAAACCAAAATGTTCAATAAAGAAATATTATTATTAATAAACTGAATCTGAAATGTTTGTCTCATAACATCACCAAACCACATCAAAAACTTTACCTTTACGCAGTTTTCGTGTAATTTCTGTTTGATCTGAGGCTCGTGGGCGATTAGTTCAATAATCGATTAGTTGTGATTAATCATTTAACTTGTTGCAGCCTTGTCTAGTCACTAACAAACACCAGATTGAACATGTGTAAAGTTACTATATTTGTTTATTGGAAACAAAAGGCTTTTGCTCATTTTTGGACCTATGACGTCATCCAAGTCCATGTGAACACAACTTATTGCAAACAAGAGAGTTTTTATCAAAATCACCCAGACCTGATGTGGAAATAATCCTGTTTTCTGTATCACCTGTCAGTCCCGGGCCTATCGACATGAAGCTGAAGTGTTTTAGGCCCAAAGTTCAGCCTCTTCTCTGTCGGCCTCAGAAAAACTCCAGATAATTCAACACAAAAGTGGTTGTTGTGAGACTTTTAAACACAAAACGTGACCACAAACCGTATTAAACAGTAGAATTCTTTTTTTTTATTTATTATTATTTTTTTTTTATTTATTTATTTAGTCACCAAGTGTACAATACAGACAAAAATACATTAGATACATAAGATATATGGGGGGGGGGGGGGGGGTATTGTGTAGGTGTGTGTGTGTGTGATGGATGTGTTTGTCTATATATTTATTGAGTAGGTAATAGGACAGGAACAAAAGCGCTGATGACTGGTTTGTGAACTGTAAAGGCAATCATCATGGTATTAATTATGATATTTGTTGGAGCTGAATTTTTGTAATTGAAAGGTGGAAGAGGTTTAAAAAGAGAGTCGTGGTTTGCTGTCTAAGAAAGAGACAAAGAGAGAGAGAAAAAAAAAAAGATAATAATACAAATAAATAAAATAATATATAGAAATATAATAAAAAAATTAACAAAATAATTTTTATCTATAACAATAATAACAACAACAACAGCAACTCAATTAAAATATAGGAGAAAAAAAAAAAAGGTTGGAATTAGTATGGGTTGTGTGCGTAGTCTAGGGTGGATTAAAAGAAGCAGACTTGGAGCAGGTGACTAGAGGTGACTAGCCTCTGTCTGCCAGTCCTCCTACTTGCCCTATGTGGAGATGTAATCTTTGTTTTCAAATATTATTATCATTATCATTTTTATTATTATCATTATTATTACTGTTGTTATTGTTATCATCACCATCACTACCGTCACTATTACCATTATTATCATTATTATCACCATTATTATTATCATTATCCCTGTTATCATCGTCATTATTATTATCATCACCATTATATTGTTTAAATCTGACCCTTTTTTTTTTTTTTTTTTTTTTTTTTCCTCCCTTCCTCTCCTTCCTCTCCATACTCTCTTCCCGACAGCTATAGAAATATTCAATTGGATTTCTGATTAGTACTGTAATGAGTTAATACTTAGGATTTGAGTTTGTTATGTGTGCTGCTTATGATTGCCAGAAGGCAGTGAATGGAGAGATGTAAGGAGTGTCGTCTGGGTGCGAGAGGTTATTTTCAAAGGTAGTGTGTTCTAGTATGAGGTTTTTCCAGGTGGTAATGTGTATTTTTTTTCTTGATTTCCAGTTGATTAAGATTACTTTCTTGGCGATAGTTAGCGACACAAGTAGATGTTTTTTATTGCGTTGATTAAGGCTGATATTAGAGGTGTTTCCAAGTATGCACAATAAGGGGGACATTGGGATATGGCAGCCAAAAATTGAAGTGACTGACTGGATGATTGTTTGCCAGAATTTATTG
Source organism: Mugilogobius chulae (assembly GCA_038363315.1). Taxonomy (NCBI): domain Eukaryota; kingdom Metazoa; phylum Chordata; class Actinopteri; order Gobiiformes; family Gobiidae; genus Mugilogobius; species Mugilogobius chulae. Next base: position 17,929 of record JBBPFD010000147.1, read on the forward strand.
ACTGGTGTGCAGTGCCAGAGTGCATGTAAATAGTCATCTTTCTTACCTAGTGTACAGTGTGAGCATGTTTCTGTGGAGAATCCCATTTTTGATAATTTGTAGCCTGTATAAACAGTAGAATTCTGATTCTGTGACTGGATTGTGTGTTTGGTTTGTTTCTGTGGCTGCAGAAGTTTGTCGCTTTGAGAAGAAAGAGAAAAGTGTGAAATAAAATAAATGTGCCGAACATAAAAATGTAAATCTGTCTGGTTAGTTCCTTTGGCCCACGCTTTAGTTTAGATCAGAGAGTTACTCCAGGGCTGAGCAGTTACTTTGACTTGAGGGACATTTTCAAACCCAGAGACATTGGTTTAACAAATTCTGATTATTGCAAACACAGAATATAAGAGAAAAGCACAAATAAAAGGTTTGCTCTAAAAAGAAGCTCTTTTATAAATTAAACTTAAAGTGCGTGTGACAGGTTTGAACATTTTTTCAAATGTGTATTTAGTTTGTTAGATTAACACCTGTTGTAATTATAAATGATAGTTTTACATTAATCAAGAACAAGTTTGTGGAGAAAAATGTGAAAATCTGTAGAAAACACCAGGAAGTAGAGCAGAGTTCACCTGATGACATCACACTGGGGAGACAAAGACATTTTATATTTTCTCACAAGAAACTGATTTTTATAACTCTGTAAACACATGTTTAACACAACAGTGAGTTCTAGTGGATTTATGGCTCAAGTTAAAAAAAATTTACATTTGAAGAGTTTGGGCCCAATTTATTAAATGGTTGCTAGGCAACTACCCAGTGTGATGTCATCACTGATGAACAGGAAGTACATTTTCAAAGCTAAAAAACGACCAAACTGGAATGAAATGTAAAAAATGTTTAGTAAAACCTTAAATATATTGATCTTAACTACGTCTGTGTGAAATGAGGAATTCAACCTGTCATGGACACTTTAAGTTTTATGAGAATAAAATTGTAATATTACGAGGAAAAGACAACTAATTATTATCAGGACATGGAGTCAAATGTTGGCATAAAAAACATTAGATTTTTATATTTTTAACAATGTTCCATGGTAGTAGAAAGTCCTCAAAGTTTCATCTGGACAGTGTTTCCAAAGATGTTTCCAGACTCTCATCCCAAAGTCATTTTCAATCTGATGGAAGTGACCTGAGACTGTATTTATACTAAGTTTTATTGATACAGCCAGTCTCAGGTCACTTCCATCAGACTGAAAATGACTTTGGGATGAGAGTCTGGAAACATCTTTGGAAACACAGTCCAGATGAAACTCTGAAGACTTTGTACAATGGATCACTCCTGGACGAATGAGGAATTACAGCGTCTTGTTCCAATGTTCCATGATCCAAATTACATTTTTAATCTCGTAAAGCTTAAAGCTTAATATTCAGAAATAGCTTTTTATGGCATTGACTTTGTTCTCATAACATTGTCTCTGTGCACGGGACGTCAGTTGACTTGTTTTTGTTCAAAATACCTAACTTCTGTACATATGACCACTTCCTGTTAGCGTTAGTCTCTTTTTAAACACACAAGTGTTTCTGGTGAAATCTTCCTCTGATATGTAAAGTCTTTAACATGTTTTCTGTAACATTCACCACAACTGTCTGATCTAAAGAGGATTTATCGTTTTAAGATGCTATAATGAAAACCTCATAGAAATGAACTGAACAGGAAATACTTGTATTTTCAGAAGTTAGCTGTTTTGAACATTTACAAGCCAACTAAAGTTCTGTGCACAGAGACAATTTAACCTCAAACTGTCACAAGTTTATTGTCGAAGCCCAAGTTTTTGTCTCTTAAAAGGATCCCCGAATATTTATATAAATAGATCCAGAATACTTTGTGCATTTTGACTGAAACAGGTTTGGTCGCATTTGGCCCCCGGGCCGCAGTTTGCCCAGGTCTGAGTTATAATAATCAAGATGGTCAAGGCGGTGCAGTCGGCTCGAGGCGTTAAGGGGGGTCAGGTCAGATGACAGCGCGAGAGATCAATCAGCGCTACGGACAGTGCTGTCGTCAGACCCGACCCCCCTTAACGCCTCGAGCCGACTGCACCGCCTTGACCATCTTGAACACCACTAATGATTAAAGAGGAGGCGGGGCTTGTTGCCGTGGCAGTTGCGGCGTCCATCTTGCGAGAGGAGAGACAGCAAACATCTAATTGAAAATAATGTAAAAACAAGGTCAGATATTTCACAGATTAAAGGGAATCATTTTACAAATACTTTTATATTTTATAATAATCCAGAGAAGTGTTTTGTGTCTGGGCATTTTTCCTCTGAAGTCCTGTGAATCTAAATGTTGCTCCTAAAAACACTGCACTGGGCTGGATTTGATAATATAAGATTTGTTTGATTTTATTTGTCCCACACTGGGGAATTCAAGTGTTGTTAATAACAGCAGAGAAAACAGAAACATGCAATCAAACAGGATCATTTTAAAATAGACTTAGCAAAAATATATACACAGTTATTTTTATTTATTTATTTAATTTCATTCATTCTATACAAGGAGATGTATTAAACTGACAAACTAAAAATGAATGAAAGTCATCTTATAATATCTGCCCCTTTCTCTATTTACACAAGTTTCCTGTTCAGCAAAACAATTCTATTTACATCATCTTAACAATTCACAGCAAACAAATCCATTCTTTTAACCACAACAATTTATAAATCTGTTTTATACCTTTTCACAAAGTCAGCTTTTATGTGTTTATTAAAGGTGTGGTAGCTGATTTTTACACTTCCAACATGATTTAGGTTTTAAATTCGACAACTTCCTTTCAGAAATCAGTTGACACATGGTTAACGTTAATATGTATTAAATTTTGGTTGCAATTATGATCAATAATGTCTTTTTACAAACAACAAAGTGAAACCGGCGAGGACCACCCAAGCTCAGCCAATCAGAGAGCTGCTTTCGGCTCCTGATCAGAACTAAACTTCTGTATTATTCAATTCAGACAGGACTCAGTGGTCTCATTTTTTCAAAAGGTGCAGCATTTATTATATACATTTTAGTGGAAAAAACAAAGGTTACTGTTGAACTTATCTGTGTTATCTTTACTTCTAATCCAAACTTATAGATATAACCCTTTTTAATTAATTAATTGACCTTTATTTAACCAGGGAAGTCCCACTGAGATTCAGAATCTCTTTTACAGAGGAGCCCTGGGGGAAGGGTCAGGGGAGGCATTAATGGACATGTTTTTAGTTGTAGGAGGAAACCGGAGTACCCGGAGGAAACCTACGCAGACACGGGGAGAACATGCAAACTCCACATAGAAAGGCCCCGGATCGACTGGGAGTTGAACCCAGGAACCTTCTTGCTATGAGGCCAGAGCGCTAATCGCTGAGCCGCCTCACTCTGTGGAACCTTACCAGCTAAATCTAAGCATATGAAGCAGACCCGGCTCGTGTCACCCCTGCTTACTAAGAGTGGAAACAAGAAACTTTACTCACCAAACAGTTGTCTTTTCGTGGGATTTTATTATTTTTTTGGTTTACAGAAATACAGAATAACTCTGGAGTCAATGTGTCAGCTCAGGATGGAATCTTACTGGATGGAGTAACCCTTATTAGGATGGCGTTACCCCAGTAAAATCCCAATGAACTGTCACAGGATGGACGATACACTGAAGATTGCGAGTACAGAGAAAAGATGCACTTTCCAGCACTAAGTGCGGAGTGAAAAGTGCGTCTGGGATTCGCCAATAAAGTTCAGATATATTTATACCAAAAGATCAAAGAGTTATTTACATCACAATCAGTCCAGCCTCCTCCACCATCTTGTTCTTGTGGTTTCTCCATCTTGGTTAAACCTCAGCATCTCTCCATCCTGTGCAGATGCAGACTTTTTGCACCACAGGATTCTCCAGCTGGCTTCTGATTAGGTCTTTAAACTTTAAATGTCCTTTCTGTTTACCTAAGCGTGCTTTTAGTGTCAGACACAGGTCAGACATAAGCACACCTCGATACCATTGTGGTTAACAAATTGCAGACAGAATACCACGAATACACAGTTTGCTTTCGTTCCAAAAAACAATTACATAATCATCAAAATACTTCAACATGTTGCATCATCATCAAACATAATAATATCACTTTATTAACATAAAACAAATTACACAAAACAAAAACATTTTAAAAAGTATATCAATAAAAATATTTCAAAAAGTATATTGATAATAAAATTTAAAAAAAACAAAACAAGAAAAAATCTTGGAGGAAGGAGATTTCATAACAATAAACCCAATTTTTCTTAACAGTTACTAATTTACAACTAAAAAAGTTAGCTACCCCAACTTTAAATGTCAGTATTGTTCCTGATTCTTTGATTTGATTGTCAAGACTATTACATAATTAAACTCCTTTTACAGCAGCTTCGTTCATCACCTTTGTTCTAAATCTAAACCCAGAAGTTATAATAGTTTAAAAACCCTTATTTACAGTAAGTGTATTAAGTGTATGTATAGTATTTTATACAATATGTGACGATGATTATGAACAACTGAAGCATTTGTATGTCCTTCTATTCTCTGACTCTTGT
>JBBPFD010000147.1:27500-129437 GCA_038363315.1 Mugilogobius chulae
TGGTTTGTTTTTCTGTTTTCTGTTCGTTTGTTCAGATCTGAAGTTAGAGCCGAACAGAATGTGAACTTAAACCATTTAAACAAACATCAGAACTGTTCTGTCAGTGTAAAACAGTGTGTGCGTTTTATTACGTTTACTCACTCTTTGATGATTCTCTTCAAATCTTTCCTCTCCAACAGCAGTTTTTCCAAACGCGCTGTGAGTTTTTCTGAATTCTCTAAAAGTTTTTCTGAATTCTTCTCGAGTTTTTGCATACGTATCAAGTCTTTTTCTATATCCTCCTCGAGTTTTTGCATAAGTATCAAGCGTTTTCTGAATATATGCAGTGTTTTACTGCATATGTTTCCTGTTTTACTGCATTCGCATTTAACTCTTTTATTGTTCTCTGTATTTCTTCTTCAACGAGCCGGAGTTTTTCTTCATACTCCAATCGCAGTGCTCTGGTAGTCTCCGCAATGTATTCTTCTAACCCTTCCTTTCTGTAAAGATCCATTGTAACAAATCCTGCGAGTGAGATCTGTAAAGAGAGAGAACGGTCTGGAGCAGCTCAGAATTAGATCTGCGTAGGCTCAAAATGGCGTTTACTTCTCTTGTGTGTTGTGTCTAAACAGCTCAGATCTGCGCAGGAACATGCTCAGGTTTACTTTCACTTTCACGTTTGCTGTGTGTGTTACGTGGCAGTCTAAAGGTTAGCATTAGTCATAATGTTTCCACACTTTCAACTGGAAACTGGTCATTTTCAACTAAAAAATATCCGACTTCTCAGTAGGCCTATATGAAACGCAGCATTAAAGGTGTACTGTGTAACTTTCTGGAGCTGAAAAGTCATCTACACAGTTCAGTAGAATTAGAAGTTAAAACTAGACTTGGGACTTTTTGAATAGAGATGCAGCGTTTCCCATTCATAGAAGAGACTATGGCGCCCCCCCCATGGTCTAATTTTTGCCCCCATAGTCTAAACATAAGATGAACAAGTTATTGTTAGTTCAAATGATAGTTAGCCTGTGGGATTATCATAGGAATATAAAAGTAGCAATTTTTAGTTTGTAATCAGTGCTTTTTCATATGTAGACCCAATCAATTACATCAGACCCCCAAAATATACTAAATAAAATGTATCAAAGGCAAATTGTTTGTGCCACCATAATCCTGTGGGAAACACTGGGAGATAAATACATTTTATGTCATAATTTGAACAAAAACAGTCAAAGGAACAGTTTTTTCTGCCAGAAACAAACGTGTTCAGCTCCTCCAGGATAAATAACAGACTATTGTGGCCGTGCAGCAGCTCAAAGTAAAAATGCTGATTTTAGTCAATTATTTAGTACACATATGTCAAACTCAAGGCCCAGGGGCCAGAAGCGGCCCCTCACGTCATTTCATCCGGCCCTCAAGTCTTATGAGGATAACTTTAATTTTATAGTAGTCCCAGGAGTAATCTGTAGATTTGTCTGAAACTTAAAGAGTAAGTCACTTTTCAGACTAATGCAGATATATATTTAGCAATGTCACTTCAGTAAATATAATAATCAAAACAACTACTCATTTGTAGTTTGTCAAAGACGAGTAAGGTTCATTTTAGTTACAACCAGCCCTTCGAGGTCGACCCCAATGCCAATGTGGCCCTTTGTCAGAATGAGTTCGACTCTCCTGGTCTAGTGTAAGGCATCTAAATGACAAACGTGTGCATTTATTCAAGTTTGTTTTTGACCATGAAGTTGTGCAGTGAGTGCACCTTTAAGAATGTGCGAGATTTTACGTGACCTTATCAAAATAAAGTTATTACATTTTAAAATTATAAAAATGTGGTTTATTTATTTGTTTTGGGCTTAAAACACTCACAAATAACAGTATGTGTAAGTCACAGACAGATGGATGCTCTTCTTATTGCCAGTTAAAGACTCTCTAAAGGCCTCCACTTTCCTCATGATTTCCTGACCAGAAGCTGAACCTACAATTTACTTCCTTATTATAATGTCATATTTGGTATCAGCACCTACCCTGAGGTATCGGATGGTTTCAGAACAACACTACCTTTAACCAGATTCTAAAACACACAAAAAGCCTTTTACAACAAAGAAAACACAAAAAAGAATAAAATATTTCTTTAATAATGTTCTTTATTAATAAAATATTCTCGCTGTAGTGCCAGTTACAGATTTATACCTTCAGAAGTTTATTACAAATACAGTTTTGTTCTTTAAACAGACGTAACATTATTTCACAAGATTATGGATTTAAACAATGAAACATTTCACCTTATTCTGCCCCGCCCACTTTTCTGGGAAACACACTCCCTGTTCAGCTCTGTTAACATGTTTGCTTGATACAGTAGAATGACAAAACTAAACTCATTTAAACAGTGAATATTTCAGGCTAACAGCGGCTAAACCAGAAGCTGAGGAAAAGTGGGCGGGGCAGAATAAGGTGAATATAAGAACATGAAAAAGGATGAACAGAACAAAAGCAGGTCGTCTAAAATAAGTTTGAGTTTTTCTCAGTTCAGACCTTCACATGAACACTGATTATACTGAATAAAATAAAACATATGAATACTTCATTCATTCAAACTCTGTCTTTGTTTCTTGCTGGCTGTAACTTTTTTTTCTTTTATTTTCGGTCTTCGTCCTGTTTGAGATGGCAGCAGCTGACTGGAGCCCATCCCAGTGACTTTGGGCCTTAGGCGGGGAATGTTCTGGTTTCTTTTGGCATGACTCGGCTCGACTTGGCCCAGGTGCAGAGTTTTTACATTTAAACATACAAAAACAACTTTCAGCAGCAACATGAAAACTAAGCTTCAAAAATGTAAAGATTTTGCGTGTACAGTATATAAAAATGTTTTTCTACAAATACATACAGTAGATACTCCACAAACTGGACCCAGTGTGTTACTAGAGTCTCTCATCATCAAAAAGGGTGTCCCACAGGGATCAGTTCTTGCGCCTGCACTCTTCACCCTCACACTGTTTCTGCTCTGAAGGTTTGTCTGTTACATGCTGCGTTCAGACCGGAGCGTCGGAGTGTCCAAAGTGTCCAGCCAATTTGTGGCGCGACTTTGCTTCTAGTGCGTTTAAATTTGTTTGTTCCGGCGTTTGCTGGTGCAAAGTCTTGTTCGTAGATGCTCAAACCGCCAATCAGACTCTACTCTTCTGTGACGTAGAGACACTGCTCTGCTTCACATCAAGAGGAAAAGACTACTGAAGTCTATCAATAAAGATCGGGTGTTTTGGGGCTTTTTTCAAAGACTTGGTCGCTCGTTGCTCTGAAAATCTGGCGACACAAAACAAACCACATGGACCTGATCTGGACTGACAAAGCCTCACATGGATCTATTCAGAATGTTTAAAGCTGCTGTAGGACGTGACACTGGAGGAGGACAGAGACAGTCTCTCATGTTTAAAGCTGCTGTAGGACGTGACACTGGAGGAGGACAGAGACAGTCTCTCATGTTTAAACCTGCTGTAGGACGTGACACTGGAGGAGGACAGAGACAGCAAAACAAATGTCTGGAGGAGGACAAAGTTACGTCTCTCCTTCTCTCTCCCAGTGATCTGTCCTAGAGCAACACAGCAACTAAGACAAACAATCGGGAACGAGAAGTGTCCTTGTCCTCCACGCGCGCTGGGACATTTAGTGAGTCTGTTGGGGCGTGAGCTTCAAAAATATTTAACGCGCAAAACTGAACGCTTAAACACTGTCCGGCCTGAACGTGGCAACAAAGACACTGTGGTCTGCTCTATTCTTTAGAATCAACTCTATTGAGCCTAAAACTTACATTAAGAGCTCAAAACAGAAACTTTACGATTTTTATCAAAATCCTGCTTCAGAACTGATCAGAATATCTTCACATTCGAGAGCAAACCCATTGAAATGGTTCAATCTTATAAATACTTTTACATTTGTCTCACTTTCATAATCATAACTCAAAATAACAACTGCTCAATAACAAGCAAAGACATAAATCAGTTTAATAAAACAAATATAAAAAGTAACACTGTTCCAGGGGCCACACTGAAACAGTCTGAGGGCCGCACCTGGCCCCCGGGCCGCAGTTTGGCCGGGTCTAGTATAAACAGATTAAAACAACTCTGAGCCCTGTTACTCAGATCTAACACACTGCACACTCATTACAGAAGACATTTGACTTTTAACAATAAAACTTCATTTGTAAATATTCATGATTGAATAAAAACATATTTAAACGTCTCATGTACAATAGAAATAGTCCTTTGACAAGTTAATTAATCAAAACTTCACACTGTTTATGGTCCATTTGTTTGAACCTGAGATCGTTGGTTAGAAGTTTAATTTTAAAAGTTCATTATCAGTTTGATCGATGAGTGTTAAAGGAGAACAGCTTTAGATCGATGAGTGTTAAAGGAGAACAGCTTTAGATCGATGAGTGTTAAAGGAGAACAGCTTTAGATCGATGAGTGTTAAAGGAGAACAGCTTTAGATCGATGAGTGTTAAAGGAGAACAGCTTTAGATCGATGAGTGTTAAAGGAGAACAGCTTTAGATCGATGAGTGTTAAAGGAGAACAGCTTTTAGATCGATGAGTGTTAAAGGAGAACAGCTTTAGATCGATGAGTGTTAAAGGAGAACAGCTTTAGATCGATGAGTGTTAAAGGAGAACAGCTTTAGATCGATGAGTGTTAAACAGACCTGAACTTTTTAAAAAGGACCGCCTTCACCCAAACCTCACCGGATCCCGCCTCCTCTCCAACAACATTCAACTCACGGTACAGTCTGTCTGACAATTTCACCAACCACAACTCATTCCAGTAATCATCAGCAGAGAGCGGCCATCACACAAAACCTTCAATAAACCCACAGTTAATTTACATAACCTCAAGCCAGTCTTCAATACTCATCCACCACAAATTCCTACACTGACTCTAAATATGGCTGTTTTTAATATCCGCTCTCTGCTGAACAAATCTTTTATTGTTAATGACCTGATTTTAGATAATAATATTGATTGTTTGTTTTTAACTGAAACCTGGCTGGGTTCAGATGCACCAGTTGTTCTCAGAGAGGCCTCACCGCATGATTTTAACTTTGAGTTTTCAGCTAGGGAAGGTAAAAGGGGAGGTGGCACTGCATCAATATTTACTAATACTATAGCCACGAACCTATTTTATTCAATAATTTTAACAGTTTTGAACACCATGCAATACTTTTTATTAAGCCACAAATTTTATGCGTTACAATCTACAGACCACCAAAAAAGTGCAGTCTTTTTATAAATGAATTTTCAGATTTTTTATCAATTTTATACAATTCATACAACAAAATTATTTTAATCGGTGATTTTAATTTACACATTGATGTTTTAGACCCCATTGCAACTGAGTTTTTAAATGTTCTTAATTATATGGATTTTACTCAGCACGTGACACAGCCGACTCACAACAGAGGACACACGTTGGATCTGGTCATCACGCATGGCCTGTCTGCGAGTGTGTCCTCTGTTGTCGACTTGGCTGTGTCAGATCACTTCTGTGTGTTTTTTAATATCACTGATTTTATTCAGCGGGAGACCTCTGTGAGAACTGTAAGGAAGCGTCATCTTACCCCTGAAGTGGCTGCAAATTTTATTCAGGTTTTAGAAAACACTCCTCCAATTGTTTTACCTGCCCCCTGTGATTTTATTGTGAACGATTTTAACAGTAAATTACAATCTGCTCTCAACACTGTTGCTCCTTTTAAACTAAAAAAGGCCCCTTCCAAACCTGTGGCCCCTGGAGAAATGAGGAACTGAAACAACTAAAAAGAAAATGCAGAGGGGCAGAACGAAAATGGAGGAAAAACAAAATAACAGTGAATTTGCAAATCTATACTCACCACCTAAAGACCTACAACAACGCAGTCAGAAACAAAAGAAATGCATACTTTTAAAAAATAATTTCAAACAATAAAAATAATCCTAAAATTCTTTTCTCCACCATTTACCATCTTACCAACCCTGATTTTAACAGTCCCAAACTCCCTCCCACTGATGCTCTTTGTGAGCAGTTTGCAGACCACTTCAGGGGAAAGATAAACAAAATCAGATGTGACATTTTATCTACTCGAACTACTGTTTTTAACACATCTGATTGTTTATCTTTACCAGAGGAAACACTGCACAGTTTTGTCCTGGTTAATGCTGAGATGCTTGATAAGTTTTCTCGTCAGTGAGGCCCACCACTGTCTTTTAGACCCCGTCCCAACACAGTTTTTTAAGTCATTTTATGAATCTTTTAGAGACGAGCTTTTAAACATGATGAACTGCTCTCTTCAGACAGGGGTCTTTCCCACTGCTTTTAAAGCTGCAGTGGTCAGGCCCCTGCTGAAGAAGAGCAATCTTGATTTTAATGATTTTAACAATTACAGACCAGTATCTAACTTGCCATTCTTAAGCAAAATTTTAGAAAAACTAGTTTTTACTCAGCTTAATTATTTTTTAAACACACAGAACATTCTTTAAGAATGTCAGTCTGGTTTTAGGGTAAACCACAGTACCGAGCAGTGTTGGGTAAGTTACTCTAAAACTGTAATACATTATATATTACTAGTTACAGGGAGAAAAATGTAATACATTTGTATTACAATATTACTGTCTCAGAAATGTAACTGAGTTACACTACTGTGAGTTACTTTGAGTTACTTTGAGGTAATCACACATTTGTTAAGACATTATACAACACTAATCCTGTTACATTTACACTTGTTTACTGGTTAATTTGTGGAGATGTGATGTCACAACACGTTTTCCTCATAATATTTGATTTACCTTTAAGCCAACAGACAGTATATTAGTGATGTTTTGGTCTTGAAGCGTCGTTTCAATAGAATATAAAAGCAATTAATTTATATAAAAGTAACTTGAGTTACTCAGATTGTAACTGTAATATATTATCAACATTTTTACAAGTAATGAGTTACACTACTGAGTTACTGAAAAGTGGAATATATTACAGTAACTAGTTACAAAAGTAACTAGTTACTCCCAACACTGGTACCGAGACAGCCTTGACAAAGATTTTAAATTATTTTAGACTAAATTATGATTCTAAACAGGTGACAGTGTTGGTTCTACTGGATCTAAGCGCTGCCTTTGATACAGTAGACCACACTATTCTTTTACACAGACTCAAACACCTGGTCGGCCTCTCTGGTACTGTGCACAAATGGTTTACGTCCTACCTCTCAGACAGAACTTTTATGGTAAGTTTGATACTTGCTCCTCTCAGGTTCATGAAATCACATGTGGTGTGCCTCAAGGTTCCATTTTAGGTCCTGTACTTTTTAACCTGTACATGCTCCCTCTTGGCGGTGTCATCAGGAGACATGGAATCAACTTCCACAGTTACGCAGACGATACACAGCTTTACATCTCCATGTCTCCTGATGACACCAGGCCAATGGACGCTCTTTTTAACTGCATTTAGACATCAAATCCTGGATGGCAGAAAACTTTCTCCAGCTTAACCAGGACAAACTGAGGTTTTAGTCATCGGTCCTGAGGCTCAGAGAGAGAAACTTTTATCCAAATTAAAACACAATCTTTTAATCCATCATCACAAGTAAGAAACCTGGGCGTTATTTTTGACTCTGAGCTGACTTTTATCCCACATATTAAAAATATCACAAAAATAGGTTTTTACCATCTTAAAAACATCGCCAGAGTCCGTCCCATTCTCTCTCTCGGCCAACACAGAGACGCTGATGCATGCTTTTATCACCAGTCGTATAGACTATTGTAATGCCCCTGCTCTCTGGTCTTCCAAAAGTCTACTTCAGGTTTACAATTATTACAAAATTCAGCAGCTCGTGTCCTGACTAAGACCAGGGGGCGGACCACATTACACCGGTTTTAAAATCGCTGCATTGGCTCCCTGTGTGTTTTACGATCGATTTAAAGTTCTTTTACTGGTTTTTAAGTGTCTTAATGGTCTTGGGCCTTCTTATCTTTCAGAACTGCTTTTACCTTATGAACCCTCGCGGACCCTGCGCTCTTCCGGCAGCAGGCTCCTAGTCATTCCCAAAGTCAGGACACACACTCACGGCGAGGCATCTTTCCAGTTTTATGGCCCCGTCTATGGAACAGTCTGCCGGAGGACCTCAGGGCCGCAGAGAACATTCAGGTTTTTAAGAGCAGGCTCAAGACCATCTTTTTAGCCTAGCTTTTGATTAGTATTTAGTTTTAAATGTATTTATTTAGTTTTTTTTTTTTTTTTTTTTTTTTTATTATTATTATTATTTATTTATTTATTTTAAAGCATATTTTACACTCTAGTTCTTAGTTTGCTTGTATTATCAATTTAATTTTCTTCTCACTTTTAGTTTCCAGTGTTTCCTCTGAGGAGCCTCTGCACCAGGAGCTGTGGTCGGCTGTGGCTGCTGGACTCTGGCTCATGGACCCTGGAGGTTTGGTCTTGACCTCATCTCTTCTCTGGGCCCGGGGCTGGTGTCCTGTGGCTGCAGACGACTCTGCTCCTGGTGCAGACAGCTCCTTGATGATGCTTTCTTTGGTCCACCTGTACCCGGCCTAATGTATGTGAATGTATTTTAGTGTTTGGAGTGTGTGTGTGTGTGTGGAGGCGTGTGTGTGTTGGGAAGGGGGTGGGGGGTGGGGTGTATGGTGGGGAGGAGGGGTAGAGGGTGTGTACATGTATGGGGGTTTCTTGGGGGTGGGGGTGGAGGCGAGCGGGATTGTTTTTAATGCACTGTAAGCACTTTGTGTTACATTTTATGTATGAAAGCGCTTTATAAATAAAGTTTGATTTGATTTGATTTGATTTGAAAGGAGAACAGCTTTGGATCGTATGAGTGTTAAAGGAGAACGGCTTCTTAGATCGATGAGTGTTAAAGGAGACAGCTTTAGATCGATGAGTCTTAAAGGAAAAAGCTTTAGATCGATGAGTGTTTAGGGAGAACGGCTTTAGATCGATGAGTGTTAAAGGAGAACAGCTTTAGATCGATGAGTGTTAAAGGAACAGCTTTAGATCCGATGAGCGTTAAGGAGACGGTTTAGACGATTTGAGTTGTTTTAAGGAACGTTTAGATCACTGGTGTTAAAAGGAGACGGCTTTTGATCGATGATCTGTTGTTAGCAGGAACGGCTTTAGATCCATGGTGTTAGGAACAGGCGTTTAGATCGATGGGTGTTAAAGGAGACGGGCTTAAATCGATGAGTGTTAAAGGGACGCTTTAGATCGTGAGTGTTAAGGAGACGCTTTACGATCGATGATTCTTTAGGGACGCTTTCTANCTCTATCAATTCCAAGTCAGGACACACACTACGCGAGGCTCTTTCCAGTTTTATGGCCCCGTCTATGTGGAACCAGTCTCGCGGCAGGGACCTCAGGGGGCCGCAATGAGACATTCAGTTTTTTAAGGCAGGCTCAAGACCATCCCTTTTTAGCCTAGCTTTTGTTATATTTAGTTTTACAATGTATTTATTTAGTTTTTTTTTTTTTTTTTTTTTTTCTTTAATTATTATATTTTTATTTATTTTAAGCATATTTTACACTCAGTTCTTTTTTGTTGTATTATCAATTAATTTGTCTTTCAGTTTTATTAGTTTCCAGTGTTTCTCTGAGGAGCCTCTGCACAGGAAGCTGTGGTCGGCTGTGGCTGCTGGACTCTGGCTCATGGACCCTGGAGGTTTGGTCTTGACCTCACTTCTCTGGGCCCGGGGCTGGTGTCCTGTGGCTGCAGACCTTGCTCCTGGTGCAGACAGTCTCTTGATGATGTTTCTTTGGTCCACCTGTACCACGGCCCTAATGTATGTAGTTTTAGTGTTTGGGAGTGTGTGTGTGTGTGTGAGGCGTGTGTGTGTTGGAGGGGGTGGGGGTGGGTGTATGGTGGGGAGGGGGTAGAGGTGTGTACATGTGGGGGTCTGTCTTGGGGTGGGGGGTGGAGGCGAGCGGATTGTTTTTATGCACTGTAAAGCCTTTGTTTACATTTTATTGTAATGAAGCCTTTTATAAATAAAGTTTGATTTGATTGATTTGATTTGAAAAGGAGAACAGCTTTGGATCGATGAGTGTTAAAGAACGGCTTAGATCGATGTGTTAAAGGAGAACAGCTTTAGATCGATGAGTCTTAAAGAAAACAGCTTAGATCGATGAGTGTTAGAGGAGAACGGCTTAGATATGATGTTAAAGGAGAACAGCTTTAGATCGATGAGTGTTAAAGGAGAACAGTTTAGATCGATGAGCGTTAAAGGAGAACGGCTGTTAGATCGATGAGTGTAAAGGAGAACGGCTTTAGATCAATGAGTGTTAAAGGAGAACGGCTTTAGATCGATGAGTGTTAAAGGGACGTTTAGATCGATGAGTGTTAAAGAGAGAACAGCTTTAGACGATTTGAGTGTTAAGGAGAACGGTTTAGATCTAATGAGTGTAAGGAGAACGGCTTTTAGATCGATGAGTTAAAGGAGAACAGCTTGTAATCGATGAGTCTTTAAGGAGAACAGGAACAGCTTTAGATCGATGAGTGTTAAAGGAGAACAGCTTTAGATCGATGAGTCTTAAAGGGATCCCGGACTATAAAGATAAATGTGGTTTAAATGCTAGTACCGTTCATGCTTTACTAAAGAATAAATGCAAACAAATATCTAACCTGTTACTATTTTTTATAAATTGTCATTTGTTTGGAGCCATTGGACGTATTGTCACGGTGCAATGCATTCTGGGTTGATGATGTCAATGGTTGCTTTGGTTGTTGCCATGGTTACTCCTACCAGTAGTTGCTCCCTAGCTGTTACCTTGACACCACCAGAGGCAGACAGACAACCATTTGACGTCACAGCCGGGACAAATGGCAGCCATGTAATTTTTTAAACACTATTTTGATAAAACTACAAATACTTCAAGTTTTTGTCCTGTATTTATATAAGTGAGGGTATGTTATAAGTGTTTTAGGGTAAACATGTGATATTAGCCAGGGTCACTTTAAGGAGAAAAGCTTGACTAGTCGAATTAGTGTTAAAGGAGAACAGCTTTAGATCGATTAGTGTTAAAGGAGACGCTTTAGATCGATTAGCTTTAAAGGAGATTAGTCTTAAGGAGAACAGCTTTAGATCGATGAGTGTTAAAGGAGAACAGCTTTAGGTTGATGAGTCTTAACAGCTTTTGGTCTTTGTTGTTGGGTCGACTTGTGTTCTTTTTGTCTTCAGTCAGATTATATTTGGAAGTTAATAGGTAAAGGTGCTTTTGGAGCTTTATTAAAGGTAATCATGATCGCTGAACAGAAGTGAGAAAGGGTCTATGGTCAGGGGGGAGTCAGTCCTCAGTCAGGGCAGGAGTTATGGTACCATAGGCGGAGGGTTTGGTACCATGTAGGGGAGGGGTTTGTACCAGGGTGGGGGAGGAGTTTTGATGGGGGAGGAGTTGGTACCATGGGGGAGGGTTTGGTACCATAGAGGAGGGTTTGGTACTGGGGTAGGGAGGAGATTTTGGTACCATAGGGGAGGAGTTTGGTACCATAGGGGAGGGTTTGGTACTGGGGGGAGGAGTTGGTACCATGGGGAGGTTTGGTACTATAGGGAGGGTTTGGACTATAGGGAGGTGTTTTGGTACTATTGGTACTATAGGGGAGGTGTTTGGTACTATAGGGGAGGTGTTTGGTACTGTAGGGGAGGGGTTGGTCTATAGGGGAGGGGTTTTGGTACTATACGGGGAGTGTTTGGTACTGTAGGGGAGGGTTTGTACTAATATGGGGAGGGGTTTGGTACTATAGGGGAGGTGTTTTGGTACTCGTAGGGAGGGGTTTGGTACTATAGGGGAGGGGTTTGGTACTGGGGAGGGTTGGTACTATAGGGGAGGGGTTTGGTACTGGGTAGGGAGGAGTTTGGTACTGGGCGAGGGCAGAGTCAAGTCCTCAGTCAGGTACTCAGTCGAGTCCTCAGACAGGTCCTCAATCAGCTCATCAATCACATCTCAATCAGGGGAGGAGTTTGGTACTGCGGCAGGGGCGGAGTCAGGTCCTCAGTCGGGTACTTAGTCGGATCTCAGACAGGTCCTCAATCAGCTCATCAGTCACATCCTCAATCAGGGAGGAGTTCGGTACTGGGGCAGGTAAGGAGTCAGGTCCTCAGTCGGTACTTAGTCGGGTCCTCAGACAGGTCCTCAGTCAGGTCCTCAATAGCTCATCAGTCACATCCTCAATCAGGGAGGAGTTCGGTACTGGGGCAGGGAAGGAGTCAGGTCCTCAGTCGGGTACTTAGTCGGGTCCTCAGTCAAGTCCTCAGTCAGGTCCTCAGTCAGGGTCTGGTCTGTGGTCTCACTGCTCAGATCTTCAGAAGTGAAGTTCATCCTGTGACAAAAAACAACGATAAACATTTAGTCCAGATGAGCCTGGCTCTGGTCTGGGTCAGGTTTCATGGTGCAGTGTATTTGTGTGTGTGCCCTCTCACCGTGTGGTCACAGGTTCAGCTGAGTTGTCACGTGTTTTAGTGATCCTGAAGAAAATGGATGAACCATGGACCTGTCGCTTTTTAAAGACACAGAGCTGACGCCTGAAGATTCTGAAGACACTGGAGACACACAAGATCTTCTGAATCTGAGGAGGAGAGATCAGAGTGTGAATGATCCTCTGAGTCTGAGGAGAGCTCAGGGTTAGAGCTGTGGAGCAGAGTACCGTATTTTTTGGACTATACGTCGCAGAAGCCCCAAAATGTTTATATTTTAAAGAAAAAAACGTACGTAGATTGTACTTTTGGGGGAAATAAATGTACATAATCTGGTACCATAAAGAGGCGCGGGACACGTTTTCCATCCTGCTCCTGTCTGAGCTTTTTTCTGACACGGAGATTACACAGAGGCCAAGGACAGCTGACATGAGGCAAAACTACAGGATGCAGATCAAAACATGACTAAACTCTGCAATAATCAGCTCTTATATTATATTAGATTAGATTCTGTGAACGGAGTTGTTTGTTTGTCTTGTTACCATGGAGATGGTACATGAAGCTATTAAAGCTAACTTTGGACTTTTGAAATGTCCAGAACTTTTACATCTGCTGCAGCCAAAGCTTTTGCAGAGGAAGATTTTGAGGGGATGGTCTTATCACCGACTGAAACAACCGAAGTTCTCCTGCTCCAGCTGGACCTGACTGTGATGTGTCTACAGAATCTACTTGCTCCACTTGCACCAGACTGTCATCTGTCTCTCACTCCAGTTTCCACCTCCATCTACACCTGCTCCTCCAGCTAAGGCCCTGACTAAGCCAAGCACAACATCATGGAGATTGTCCCCGAGCGCTGTTCAGCGGCAGCACACATGCTCCTGACAGACGCCAGCGGCTCTGCAGGATGGGTCAAATGCAGAGAATGAATTTCCCTCTCGAGAGATCAATAAAGTATGTATGTATGTATATATGTATGTATCAGAGATGGGGACTTGGGACTCGGACTCGAGTCCGACTTAAGTCCCTATCCTCGGAGACTCGGGACTCGACTTGGAGTCGAACCCTAAAGACTCGAGGCTTGACTTGGACTCATGATTTAAGAACTTGTGTACATTACAAGTCAGTGCGTTGCCGTGGCGAATCCACATTCACTCCCTTTCCTTCTCTCTTCTCCCACATTAACATTAGACGCACGCGAGAGACGCTGAAAAAGCAGCGGCTCTCGCGTGCGTCTAATGTTAATGACGTAAGCAGATGCGACAGCTACTAGTTTCACAATAAGCGAAGCGCATGGCCATGGCGAGCACGGCAGACACACCGCAGAATCCGCTGGCTCTGCTGCCGTTCGTTGTAACATTTGCGTTTAAGGACTTTGTGCAGCATCACGACAAGAGAACTGCCAAATGCAAAATATGTGGAGTTCAAATTTGTGACGCCAAGACGACGACATCTAACTTTATAAGACACTTGGAAACACACAAGGACAGGTGAGTTAATGTCAGTCAGTGCATCGCTATATTCACCTTTTGCATTGAGCTTATTTAAAATACATTTTAGGCCTAAATAAATTGTTTGTTTTTGGAATGTTAGTGCAGCGCCAGACACCATGCACAGGGCAAACGCGAGCAACCAGCACTAATATAACATATGCATGAGGTTACAAACTAAGCCGGTTTATTTTATTATTTTTATCAACAGGTACAACGATGATATGATTCATGTATGTATGTATGTAAGTATGTATGTATGTATGTATGTATGTATGTATGTATGTATGTATGTATGTATGTATGTTAGGGTGACCAGATTGGGATGATCAAAAAGGAGGACACATAGAATAACCACGGATCGAACACTTTTATATGTTTTTAAACATATATTTCACTCTGTAAAAATACAACTTATTGAGCTGTTATGTTTAACATTTAATAATTTAATTAAATGATGTTAAAGGTGTACTCTGTAACTTTCTGGGGATGAAAAGTCAATGACACAGTTCAATAGAAATGGAAAGTAAAACCATGTTATCCTCTGAATGAGGATAAATATGTTTAAAACCTTCAAAGATTTAGCTAAAGGAACAGCTTTTCTATAAAAAACAAATAATGTTCATAAAAACTCTTCTGTGCCACAGTTTCATTGACAAAGTTGTTTTGATTCTGTTAATAAAACATCAATGCAGTTTGTTTAATTATGCTAAACTTGAGTTACTTTGCACACCAGACATTCTGCCTCTGGACAGAAACTGGGATATTTTTTCAACAAATCTTCTGTATATGTAGCTCGTTTTATGTTTTGATTTGTAATGCGTGGTGTACGTGAATGCATGCGTGCTGTGGTACAAGAGTTTGGATTCTGGACCCGAGCCCGGACCCAGCCAGGCCCAGGCGTGGGCCGGGTCCGGGTCAAGACTCAGAGCCGCACTGAACATGTGCGCTCGGCAGATGACTGACAGCTGCGTCAGAGCGAACTGCGGCTAAAGTATTGTTTGAAGTCGCCAACTCTACGGCGTGAGAAGGGAAGGTGCGTTTGCTGTGCGCCGTGGAGGATGGGAGGGAGAAAGACGAGCGAGAGAAAGCGCGCACTTCACGCTTCAACACTCGTTACGTGCGCGGGGGGAAAGGAGAAGGGGGAGAGAGAGAGAGATGTGAGGTAGCGGAGAAAGGCACTCAATGTACGTAGCGCGTGCGCCCACGTCGCTCTTCCTCTGTGTATTTAAGGTTTAAACGCTTGCAGGTTAAAAAAGAGGCGTTTATTAACAGGCACGAGGACTAAATGACGGTGCTGCCTGACTGACAAATGTAGTGGAGAGGGACAATATGAAAATCCCGGACATTTCGTCTAATTTTCAAAATTCCTCCCGGACGTTTTTTTAGGTCTCAAAAGGAGGACATGTCCGGGAAAATGAGGACGTCTGGTCACCCTAATGTATGTATGTATGTATGCATGCTCCAGGTCTACAGTTTTATAAATGTTAGCTCCAGGTCTACAGTTTTATAAACGTTAGCTCCAGGTCTACAGTTTTATAAATGTTAGCTCCAGGTCTACAGTTTTATAAACGTTAGCTCCAGGTCTGCAGTTTTATAAACGTTAGCTCCAGGTCTACAGTTTTATAAACGTTAGCTCCAGGTCTGCAGTTTATAACGACAGTCTATTATAAACGTTAGCTCCAGGTCTACAGTTTTATAAACGTTAGCTCCAGGTCTGCAGTTTTATAAACGTTAGCTCCAGGTCTGCAGTTTATAAACGTTAGCTCCAGGTCTGCAGTTTTATAAACGTTAGCTCCAGGTCTACAGTTTTATAAACGTTAGCTCCAGGTCTACAGTTTTATAAACGTTAGCTCCAGGTCTACAGTTTTATAAACGTTAGCTCCAGGTCTACAGTTACAGTTTATAAACGTTAGCTCCAGGTCTGCAGTTTTATAAACGTTAGCTCCAGGTCTGCAGTTTTATAAACGTTAGCTCCAGGTCTCAGTTTTATAAACGTTAGCTCCAGGTCTGCAGTTTTATAAACGTTAGCTCCAGGTCTGCAGTTTTATAAACGTTAGCTCCAGGTCTGCAGTTTTAAACTAGTCAGTCAATAAACGTTAGCTCCAGGTCTGCAGTTTTATAAACGTTAGCTCCAGGTCTGCAGTTTTATAAACGTTAGCTCCAGGTCTACAGTTTTATAAACGTTAGCTCCAGGTCTACAGTTTTATAAACGTTAGCTCCAGGTCTACAGTTTTATAAACGTTAGCTCCAGGTCTACAGTTTTATAAACGTTAGCTCCAGGTCTACAGTTTTATAAACGTTAGCTCCAGGTCTACAGTTTTATAAACGTTAGCTCCAGGTCTACAGTTTTATAAAATAAACGTTAGCTCCAGGTCTACAGTTTTATAAACGTTAGCTCCAGGTCTACAGTTTTATAAACGTTAGCTCCAGGTCTACAGTTTTATAAACGTTAGCTCCAGGTCTACAGTTTATAAACGTTAGCTCCAGGTCTACAGTTTTATAAACGTTAGCTCCAAGTCTCTACAGTTTTATAAACGTTAGCTCCAGGTCTACAGTTTTATAAACGTTAGCTCCAGGTCTACAGTTTTATAAACGTTAGCTCCAAGTCTCTACAGTTTTATAAACGTTAGCTCCAGGTCTACAGTTTTATAAACGTTAGCTCCAGGTCTACAGTTTTATAAACGTTAGCTCCAAGTCTCTACAGTTTTATAAATTTTAGCTCCAGGTCTACAGTTTTATAAATGTTAGCTCCAGGTCTACAGTTTTATAAACGTTAGCTCCAGGTCTACAGTTTTATAAACGTTAGCTCCCTGTGTTTGTGTGTGTGCCCTCTCACCGTGTGGTCACAGGTTCAGCTGAGTTGCCATGTGTTTTATTGATCCTGAAGGAAATGGGATGAACCATGGACCGGTCGCTCTTCAAAGACACAGAGCTGATGCCTGAAGAGTCTGAAGACACTGGAGACACACAAGATCCTCTGAGCCTGAGGAGAGCTCAGGATTAGAGCTGTGGAGCAGAACTAAACCTGTCCTGGTCTGGAGAGATCTATCCAATCAGATCTGTGGATTTCTCTAAACCAGACACATTTACACTGAGTTACACAGAGTTTTCTGTCTGACTCTGATGTGAGTCATTTTGTGTCTAGAGTACAATATCTTTTCTTTAGCATCTGGATCGATTGTGCCTGGTGGTTTTTCAGGCTCATAAAGGAACAGATTTACAGAGATGATTCTTAAAGATACTGCTACATGCAAATGATAAACACACACACACACACACAGATAGGGCTGGGTAATATACTTTCAATCCAACAATAAGGTTAAAACATGTCTTTTCTAGTTTAGGTTTAGGTTAATGTCCAGATTGTGTTTTTACCATGAAATATGTCAGAAGTCTTTTCATGCGTTTGTAATCTGCTTTCTAGACTGGACTGGACCCATTTACTTTGCATTGCACCAAAATAAACAGAGCCCTGTACTACGAAGCTAGATTTGGGGTTTAGCGAGGTAAGTTCTGGGTTAAACCTGGTCTGGTCTGGATCACTTCCTGTCAGGACAGATCTCTATGGCAACATGAGACAAACTCATAACCTGCTCCGGACCAGGATAAGTTCCCGAATAAGTTAAAAAGACAAGACGCTGGCCAATCAGTGACGAGAATTTAGGCATTTGTGAAGAGAGGAGAGAGAGGGAGAGAGCAGCGGAGAAATGAGGAAATGTGAAAGTTACAGCGTATTCTTTTATATCAATTTGACGCACGTAGCGTATTTCTAAAGAGGAGCCATGAGATCTTATAAAAAAGACAAAAAAAGACACTTGACACAGCTCATTCAGACTAAGCGGCTGATCTATTAAATGCGTGTCTGCGCATTTGTGCTTTAGTCTGTTGTATCCATGCAGGACAAATAAATGAACTCTTTAGCGTAACTTCTGTGTCTGTGATTGGTTGATTAAGCTCAGACTTCACTTGAAGCTGCAGCGCGTTTCCTTCACTTAGACTTT
Organism: Mugilogobius chulae; assembly: GCA_038363315.1. Lineage (NCBI taxonomy): Eukaryota > Metazoa > Chordata > Actinopteri > Gobiiformes > Gobiidae > Mugilogobius > Mugilogobius chulae. The sequence continues at coordinate 45,394 of JBBPFD010000147.1, forward strand.
AATACTCGTAGGCTATATTTCGCTTCATGATTGACGTTTCCTCACGTTTGAAGTCCGCAACTCAGTTGTTCTGATTGGTCAGTTTGCGTTAACCCCGCCTCTGTGCTGTGACACGGCTTCATGGAGCTCAACAGTGGAAGACCGCCCTGGTTCCGGAAGAGTTTTGCCCCATGTTATAGTGCTATAGGCTTTTCGAAAAATTAAAATTTTAAGAGTTTAAAGACATACCGCGGGCTAGCCAGCTATGTGCTAACTCAGATCCTTAGTGTGGTTGTTTTCAGTCTAAAAAGTAAGTAAGTAAGTAAGTAATCTATATTTATATAGCACATTTCACAGATTACAAAAATCACCAAAGTGCTTTACAAAGAGAGGGTAGCTAAACCATAAATAAAATCAATATTTACAACGCAATGATAAAATCAAGATATACAACACAAACATAGACAGTAAGGTGCAAACAAAGACGAGATGAGTAAGAGCAATAAAAATTGTATAAAACAAACACTAAAGGCAATGCAAATCTGTCTAGCTAGTATTAAAAGCCAGCTGAAACAAATTGGTTTTAAGACGTGATTTAAACTGAGTGACAGACTCAGAGGACCTGACAGACAGAGAGAGACTGTTCCAGAGTTTGGGCGCTGCCACTGAAAAAGCTCTGTCCCCTCTTGTCTTAAGCCTAGTTTTAGGCACAGCCAGCAGGAGCTGGTCAGCTGACCTCAGGGCCCTGGGGGAGCATAGGGCTGCAATAACTCCCTCAAATAAGGAGGACCCATACAATGCAAACATTTAAAAACAATCAGTAACAATAAAGTTTACTCGAAAAGAGATGGGAAGCCAATGCAGCCTATAAAGAACAGGAGTAATGTGCTGACGTCTCTTTGTTTTAGTGAGCAGCCGAGCTGCAGCGTTCTGAACAGTCTGCAGACGCTGCAGTGATCCCTGGTCCAGCCCAACATACAATGAATTACAATAGTCAAGACGTGACGTTACAAATGCATGTATAGCTTTTTCAAAGTCAGCTGGGGGTAGGTACGGCTTGACTTTAGCAAGAAGTCTTAGCTGGAAGAAGCTGGATCTTATAACTGAACTGATGTGTTTGTCAAATTTGAACAAAGAATCCACAATCACACCAAGACTTTTCACTGAAGGGCGACAGAAAGACGACAGTGCCCAATCACACTGTCATGGCCCAGCAGGAGATCAGTTTCACCAAAAACCGCAATCTCAGTTTTATTTTGATTTAAGTTCAGGAAGTTACTGTTCAACCAAATCTGAACATCCCTGAGACAATCCTGCAATGTTTTGATTGTGGTCTGACTGTCAGTGGCTGTTATAGGTAGATAAATCTGTATGTCATCTGCAAAACAGTGGAAAGCTACATTGTATTTTCTAAAAACAGTACCCAGGGGAAGCATGTACAGAGCAAAAAGAGCTGGCGCTAGTGTAGAACCCTGAGGTACTCCGTACTTTAAAGGAGACACAGAGGAGTACTGCCCTATAGGTGAACAGAAAAGCTCCTGTTGGACAGATATGATTGGAACCAACTGAGGGCAGTGCCCTTTATGCCCACATCAGACTCCAAACGAGAAAGAAGGATGCTGTGGTCCACCATGTCAAAGGCAGCTGATAAGTCTAAAAGCAGAAGGACAGCGGATTTTCCTGAGTCAGCGGTTAGAAGCAGGTCATTAAAAACTTTCAGCAGTGCAGTTTCAGTACTGTGCTGCGATTTAAAACCAGATTGAAATTTTTCACCAATGCCATTTGAGCTGAGGTAAGCCTGCAGTTGATCATAAGCAACCTTCTCTAGAACTTTGGACATAAATGGCAGCTTAGAGATGGGGGTCTAAAGTTCGATAGAATGCTAGGATCAAGGTTGGTCTTTTTGATGAGCGGCTGGACAACAGCATGTTTCAGAGACGAATTTACAAGTTTTACAATGTAAGGACCAATTAAATCAAAGACATCCTTGAAAAGGCAACTTGGAATAATGTCCAGTGGACAAAAGCACAACTATAACTTAAAATTCAGCAAAATGTCGTAATACCTTTGTAGTTTACAAAGCTGAAAAAGCGGCTTTTAAACAAAAATGTAGGTCTTCTGCTCATGACTCACACATAGCTGCTTAGCCCCGAGGACGTTTCCAAACTTTTAATATAATTTTTTATCGAATTCCCTATGGCAATTTAACATGGGGTCCGAGATTTTGGAACCAGGAAGTGGCCGGTCACTGTTGAGCTCCATTAAGAAAATCCAGGTTGTTTCGTAGGACAGTTTATCTCATGTCTGGTTTAGTCAACCCGGGGAAGAGAAACTTATCCAGGATAAGTTCAGCCATGTTCGTAGTACAGGCCTCTGGTCCTATTCATTTTAGCTGCTAAACATGTATATTGGATATTATTGGTCTGATGTGAACACAACCTGTTGTATCACAAATTTGACATATTTGTAAAATGAATGAATACAGAATAACAAGTATTTTTTACATTTTTATGTTTAACTGCCGTGTTTTTTTGTGGCATGTTTATATTTATTCTCTCTGTCTTTCTGAAGTTAAAGTGAGGTCATTAAATCACAAACACCAAGTTCTGGTTTAGAGCCTGTATTTCAGATGAACTGTGATGGTTTGTTTTTATGTTTTCTGTTCGTTTGTTCAGATCTGAAGTTAGAGCCGAACAGAATGTGAACTTAAAGCATTAAAACAAACATCCAGAACTTTTCTGTCAGTGTAAATAGAGATGTCTGCGTGCGTTTTCTCAAGTTTACTCACTTTTTGATGATCTTCGAACTTTCTTCTCCAACAGCGGTTTTTTCAAATGCATTGAGAGTTTTTCTAAATTCTCTTGAGTTCGCCAGTTTTTCTGCATTTATTTCGAGTTTTGCTTTATTTATTTCCAGTTTTTCTGTATTCGCATTGAGCTCTTTTGTATTGGCTTGGAGTTTTTCTGCATTCACCAACAGCAGTGCTGTGGTGGTCTCCATGTCTTCTTTCTGATCTGCGTCTGTGTAAAGATCCATCGTAACAAATCCTCTGAGTGACGAGAGAACGATCTGGAACAGCTCAGAATCAAACCTGCGTAGGCACAAAATGGCGTTTACTTTCTCTTGTGTCGTTTCAAAACAGCTCAGATCTGCGCAGGAACATGCTCAGGTTTACTTTCACTTTCACATTTGCTGTGTCGTGTCACATGACTAAAGATTTGTATAAGCCATAATGTTTACACACTTTCAAGTGGTAATTTTCAACTATGAAATATCTGACTTGGGACTTTCTGAATAGAGATGAATACATTTTATGTCATAATTTGAAAAAATCAGTCAAAGGAACTGTTCTTCTGCAGAAACAGACAAGTGCAGCTCCTCCAGGACAAACAACAGACTATTTTGTGGCCATGCAAGCAGCTCAAAGTAAAAATACTGATTTTAGTTAATTATTTTGTGTTATTTCGTTTTCAAGTTTGTTTTTGGCCATGAAGTTGTGCAGCGAGTGCACTTTTAAGAGTGAATGAGATTTTACATGACCTTATAAAAATAAAGTTATTACATTTTTAAATAATAAAAATATGGTTTGTTTATTTGTTATGGGCCTAAAAACACTCACACACAACAGTATGTGTAAGTCACAGACAGATATATGCTCTTCTTATTGCCAGTTAAAGACTCTCTAAAGGCCTCCACTTTCCTCCTGATTCTCTGACTGGAATGTCCTGGTCCATACTGTATTGTCTGTTCAATCCAGCGTTTTTCTTCTTAAAGTTAATGTGGACAAAACTATACAGTGTTTTTCACCTCCATGTTTCGTTCCTAAGTTCCTAATCTCCTGTTAGCGCCCATGAAACGTCACTTTTTTAATGGCTGTAAAATTATAGTAAAATATTTCTTTTTCACACTTTTTTTTTTTTACTTAAATGTGTGACTCCCCTTGTGTTGTGAGTAAAAACTTCTCTTGGTTTGATTCTTTGTCCAGACTTATAAAAAGAGGTGAAAGTGTGACACAAAATGTGAAACTAAAGTGGATTTGTTTGGAGCTTTTCTTCCAGCCTTGGACATGTTCAAACTCTTAAATCATTTAGTAGTTTTTGTGCAGAAGCAGTTTGTAGTTTTTTACACTAATTTACCTTTAATTAGGGTTGTTTCGATACGGATAGCGTCCGATATCGCACATTTTTCAGAATTCAGTATCGACGAGTACTCATACCAAATCTCCGATCCGATACCGCCCTGTGTTGTCCTGAGGAGACGTAGATGCAGCCGCAGCCGCTGTTCTCTGTTCGTGGCTAATGCTACAGCTAATGCTACAGCTAACAGTCAGAGCAGCTAGTAAAGGTTCTGTGGAGACTCTTCAAAGTTCAACCACAAACATACTCCATATACAAAGACAAACACCCGTTTTACCTCTGTGATGTTTCTTTTAGCCTTTATAGAAGAAGGACTGTGGTTAAACTAACTCTAAAAACGGTCCAACAGCAGCGCTAGCTAGCGGCGCTAACATGCTAACTCGGACTTTTGTTTACATAGCATTTCATTAGGATAAACGTCTTTTTACAGCATCACTGTTGTTTTTATGACACACAGAGGTGGAAAAGCACTAAAAAAAAATATACTCAACACAGAACACAAAGGCTTGGTTTAGACCTGGTTCAGATGTTTAGACCTGGGTTTGGTTCAGTCCTGGTTTAGATCTGGTTCAAAACAACAAAACATTTTGACTTTAAAATATACTTAAAAATCCAAATATATAACAGTTACAATAAACACATTTTTATTATGAAGTAACAGGAGCATATTTCATATGTTAAGCTTTTATTTAGTATTCATTTTGCTTTTTGAGACTTCTGATTCTAGTTTGCAGAAGCCATTATTAAAATTGATTTGAATTTGAGTTAAAAGCAGTACCTATAATTTACTTCCTTAGCCATAATAATGTAATATTTGGTATCGCTATCGGCACCTACCCTGAGGTATCAGATGATATCGGAACACTACCTTTAACCAGACTCTAAAACACACAAAAAGCCTTTTACAACAGCGAAAACACAAAAAAGAATAAAATATTTCTTCAGTAATGTTTTTTATTCATAAAATATTCTCTCTGTAGAAGAGTCAGTCACAGATTTACATCTTTAGGTGCTTCAAAAGTTTATTACAAATACAGTGTTGTCCTTTGAACGGACGTAACATCATTTCACAAGATTATAGATTTAAACATTGAAACAGTTCATCTTTATTCTGCCCTGCCCACTTTTGGAAACACACTCCCTGTTCAGCTCTGTTAACATGTTTGCTTGATACAGTAGAACGACAAAACTAAACTCATTTAAACAGTGAATATTTCAGGCTAACAGCGGCTAAACCAGAAGCTGAGGAAAAGTGGGCGGGGCAGAATAAGGTGAATATAAAAACATGAAAAACGATGAACAGAACAAAAGAAGGTCGTCTAAAATAAGTTTGTGAGTTTTTCTCTGTTCAGACCTTCACATGATGAACACTGATTATACAGAATAAAAAAACGTATAACTACTTCATTCAGTCTGACTCTGCCTTTGCTTGTGGCTGGCTGTAACTTTTTTTTCTTTTATTTTCTGTCTTGTTCCTGTTTGTGTTGGCAGCAGCTGACTAGAGTCTATCCCAGTGACTTTGGGCCTTAGGCGGGGAATGTTCTGGTTACTTTTGGCATGACTCAGCTCGACTTGGCCCAGGTGCAGAGTTTTTACATTTAAAGATACAAAAACAACTTTCAGCAGCAACATGAAAACTAAGCTTAAAAAAGAAAAAGATTTTGAGAGTATAAGATATATATTTATACACAATAAGGCTGTGTCCCACCAGGGCTGTGCAACCTGGACAGGGTTTAGTCAGGACACATTCACACACCAGACTCATAGGCAGTGTGGGTGAAGTGTCCTGCCTACAGACACAACAACAGTTTCTCTCCTGTTCGTCCCACTGTGGCTCCTGAGGTTCCTCCGCGGCATCCAGACTGCCCCCCAACCACAGGGGTGTGTATAAGATATAAAATGATCTATGTAAATGTAGAAAAGAATTGTACTAAATTAGTGTATAAGATATAAAATATTTTTTTCTACATTTACATAGAAACATACTCCACAGACTGGACCCAGTGTGTTACTACAGAGTCTCTCACCATCAAAAAGGGTGTCCCACAAGGATCAGTTCTTGCGCCTGCACTCTTCACCCTCACACTGTTTCTGCTCTGAAGGTTCGTCTGTTACAGGCTGCGTTCAGACCGGAGTGTCAGAGTGTTCAGTTTACACGTGAAGTCAATGTAAACCTGCGTCTTGAGGCGTCCAGCCAATTTGCAGCGCGATTTTGCGTCTAGTGCGTTAAAATTCGCTTGTTCAGGCGTTTGCTGATGCAAAGTCTTGTTCGTAGATGCTCAAACCTGCGGCGGACGCTTTGGCCTCATCAGGCACCGATGCTGAACTTTTGAGCGTCTGAACGCAAAAGACAGTAAAAGAACTGTCTGGAGGAGGAGAAAGATACAGCAGCCTTTCTCTCTCTCCTTCTCTCTCTCAGTCATCTGTCCTAGAGCAAAACAAACACTTTTACAAACAAGAGGGAACGAGAAGAAGAGTGTCCTTGTCCCCAACGCCTCGACGCGCTTTGGGGTGTTTTGGGCGCCTGTTGAGGCGTCAGCTTTGAAAATGTTCTCTTCAACAACTTAAACGCTGTCCGGTCTGAACGCAGCTTTAGAGACACTGGTCTGAAGGTCCGTCTGTGGAAGTGGCCTCATAAAAGTTACAAGCAGCATTCTAATCTTTAGAATCGACTCTATTGAGCCTAAAACTCACATTAAAAGCTCAAACATAAACTTAGTGATTTTTATCAAAAGCCTGCTCAATAACTGATCAGAATATATTCACATTCGAGAACAAATGTTTTGAAATGGTTCAGTCTTATAAATACTATTACGTTTATGATGGACATTTGTTTCACTTTCATAATCATAGCTCAACATAACAACCTCTCAGTAACAAGCAAAGACATAAATCAGTCTAATAAAAGAAACATAAAGAGTAACACTGTTCCAGGGCCACACTGAAACAGTCCGAGGGCTGCGTCTGGCCCCGGGTCATATAAACAAATAAACAGATTAAATAAACAGATTAAAACGACTCTGAGTCGTGTTCCTCAGATCTAACACACTGCACACTCATTACAGAAAATATTTGTCTTTTAACAATAAAACTTCATTTGTAAATATTCATGATTGAATAAAAACATATTTAAACGTCTCATGTACAATAGAAATAGTCCTTTGACAAGTTAATAAATCAAAACTTCACACTGTTTATGGTCCATTTGTTTGAACCTGAGATCGTTGGTTAAAAAGAAGTTTAATTTTAAAAGTTCATTATCAGTTTGATCGATGTGTGTTAAAGGAGAACAGCTTTAGATCGATGAGTGTTAGAGGAGAACAGCTTTAGATCGATGAGTGTTAGAGGAGAACAGCTTTAGATTGATGAGTGTTAGAGGAGAACGGCTTTAGATCGATGAGTGTTAAAGGAGAACAGCTTTAGATCGATGAGTGTTAAAGGAGAACAGCTTCAGATCGATGAGTGTTAGAGGAGAACAGCTTTAGATCGATGAGTGTTAAAGGAGAACGGCTTTAGATCGATGAGTGTTAGAGGAGAACAGCTTTAGATCGATGAGTGTTAAAGGAGAACAGCTTTAGATCGATGAGTGTTAAAGGAGAACAGCTTTAGATCGATGAGTGTTAAAGGAGAACAGCTTTAGATCGATGAGTGTTAAAGGAGAACAGCTTTAGATCGATGAGTGTTAAAGGAGAACAGCTTTAGATCGATGAGTGTTAGAGAGAACGGCTTTAGATCGATGAGTGTTAAAGGAGAACAGCTTTAGATCGATGAGTGTTAGAGGAGAACAGCTTTAGATCGATGAGTGTTAGAGGAGAACAGCTTTAGATCGATGAGTGTTAGAGGAGAACGGCTTTAGATCGATGAGTGTTAAAGGAGAACAGCTTTAGATCGATGAGTGTTAGAGGAGAACAGCTTTAGATCGATGAGTGTTAAAGGAGAACAGCTTTAGATCGATGAGTGTTAAAGGAGAACAGCTTTAGATCGATGAGTGTTAAAGGAGAACAGCTTTAGATCGATGAGTGTTAAAGGAGAACGGCTTTAGATCGATGAGTGTTAGAGGAGAACAGCTTCAGATCGATGAGTGTTAAAGGAGAACGGCTTCAGATCGATGAGTGTTAAAGGAGAACGGCTTTAGATCGATGAGTCTTAAAGGAGAACAGCTTTTGGTCGTTGTTGGGTCGACTTGTGTTCTTTTGTTGCCTGAGCAGCCAGTCCTTAGACCCTTTAACAGACACTTTACAAAGTCGTGAGAGTCTGGGATCAGAGCGCCGGGTTTACATTTCGAGGGCGGAGTCAACCAATCACAGAAAACCAGGAAATTCCACCCAAACAGCGACGCGTCTTTAGTTTTCCCAACGCAGTTATGCCGCTACCCGGTTAGCATACCTTTCCCAAACCCTTAAACTTAACCAAATTAACTGAATCTAATCCTAATCCTAACCTTACCGAAATCCCTGAAGTAACTATTTTAAAATATAAAGTTTTGTTAGCATAGCCACCAATGCAAAGTGATGGTGTATGGCAGGGGTCATCAATTAGTTTTAATGAAGGGCCAGATATTTTCACAAAGACATTGCGAGGGCCAGATTTATTTATTTATTTTTTCCCAATGACTCCATATAACAGGTCCACACATCTTAAATAATTATTAATATGGTTGTTTTAATCAATCAAATTATTTTTCTAATCCAGTTATTTGTATTTACTCATGGAAGCATTAACTGTCCAGGAGGGGGCGATTTACAAGGTTGTCACTCACTCAACTTTTGGGATTTATTAAACAAGTTCAGAGATAAAAATGGCCCTACCCACAACACTTGCTTTCATTTGACCGTTGTTCCTTAAGTGTTGTGTAAATGTGCACTTTATTCTGCTGTGTCTCTTGTTAAGAGTTTATTATTTTATTTCTTTGTTCAGGGTAGGGCTGCACGATATTGACAAAAAATCTAATTGAGATTTTTCTGTTTGATATTGCGATTTCGATTCGATATTCGGTATTTATTAACATGTGTATAAATATGTTTTTTTTCTGTTGAGCATTCCATTTTGCAACAATATTAAAAATAAACTGCCCTACTAATGAAATGTTTAGCTATACATACATTTTAGGCATTAATGCTTCTGAAGCTACAACCAAGATTGATTGAATGTTGTGCTTGTGGTTGGCCTGTTTAAAAAGTAACAAGTGACTAATTGTTTATCTAAAGATGGCGCCAACTTCCCTGCACACTGTGACACTGCAGTGTTTATGGACTAATATCAGTCCTGCAGCTTTTATTCACTTGGATTTTATGCTTGTGAAGAAAACAGACTGAATTTGTCTGGGAAACTATCAATGTTTTTTGCCTGTTCAAGGTTAGCGGCTAACGCTAGCGCTAGAGTGATTTTATTGAATACGCACTAGAACACTCATGAAAGCTGTGTTTATAGACTTTTGTTTAGTCGTGTTGTGCAGTTCAAAAGCCTGTTGCTGTGGTGCTGCTCTGTGTTCACTTTCGTGGTGCGCTGTGGGAGACCAATGCATAAAAAAGGAGGAAAATCGCGGCTTTTGCGATTAGCTAATCGCAGTTGTCATTATCGCGGTATCGATTCGATATCGATATATCGTGCAGCCCTAGTTCAGGGTCAACACTTCCTAATGCACATTTGCAGTAAATATATTCATTTCCATCTTCAGTCCATTGGCAGGTTGATGTCAAAGTAAAGAACAGAGACTGTTCAGGACATTTGCAGTGAAAGAGGCTGTTAAAGGTGAAAGAGAACTACAAGTTTATCTTGTCGTTTGGCTTATTATCAATGAGTCTTTGGGGGAAGATGAGGTTGATTTATTTAGTGAACAAAAAAATACGCTTTACTACAGTTTAACATTGTTTTTAGGCATAAACCTTAGGCGGGCCACAAAAAAATCGTGGCCGCATTTGAGGTTCACTGGTGTATGGCATAACTGGGTTGGAGAAAAAAATCAGGCTAGAGCGCCGCGCTAAACCGATGTCAATGTAAATATGTAGAGTAAGGATTTTTTCACTGGAGCTTTGACCTGTGTGAGGCTCTCAACACGGTTTGATTGATACATTCCTAACTGTTCAAAACCGAAGCTGGAGCCGAAAAGAATGATCTATCAGCTACGTCCGCCATCTTGAATGTTTAGAAACAGTTGGATTGTGATTGGATCTTTGAAACTTTGGACGACGAAATGGTTGTCTCTGTCTTTGGTTTCAGGTCCTTCTGCGTTCAGACAGAATGTGGGAGGAGCTGGATGGTCAGGGAAGTTCTTTTTGTCTTCAGTCAGATTTATTTTGGAAGTTTATAGGTGAAGGGGCTTTTGGAGCTTCGTTAAAGGTAATTATAACTGACTGAAGAGAAACGAAAGTGAGGAAGGGTCTATGGTCGGGGGAGGAGTTTGGTACTGAGTCAAAGGAGGAACCTGGGGCAGAGGAGGAACCATGGGAGGGGTCATGGAAGGAGTCAGTTCTACGGTCAGGGGAGGAGTCAGGTTTATGGTCAGGGGAGGAGTCAGGTTTATGGTCAGGGGAGGAGTCAGTTCTATGGTCAGGGGAGGAGTCAGGTTTATGGTCAGGGGAGGAGTCAGGTTTATGGTCAGGGGAGGAGTCAGGTCTACGGTCAGGGGAGGAGTCAGGTCTACGGTCAGGGGAGTAGTCAGGTTTATGGTCAGGGGAGGAGTCAGGGAGGAGTCAGGGGAGGAGTCAGTTCTACGGTCAGGGGAGGAGTCAGGTCTACGGTCAGGGGAGTAGTCAGGTCTACGGTCAGGGGAGGAGTCAGTTCTACGGTCAGGGCAAAGTTTGGTATTGGGTCGGGGGCAGATTTTGATACTGGGGCAGAGGTGAAGTCAGGTCCGTACTCAGGAGCGGAGTTTGATATTGGGTTAGGGGCGGAGTCAGGTTTATGGTCAGAGGTGGAGTCATGGGAGGAGTCAGGGCCAGAGTCAGGGGAGGAGTCGAGGAAGAAGTCAGGGACGTAGTTTGGTACTGGGGCAGGGGAGGAGTCGGGGGAGGAGTCGAGGAAGAAGTCAGGGACGTAGTTTGGTACTGGGGCAGGGAGGAGTCGGGGGAGGAGTCAGGGGAGGAGTCAGGGGAGGAGTCAGGGGCAGAGTTTGATATTGGGTCAGGGGCGGAGTCAGGTTTATGGTTAGAGGTGGAGTCATGGGAGGAGTCATGTATGTGCACGGGGCGGAGTCGGGGAAGAAGTCAGGGGCAGAGTTTGGTACTGGGCAGGGAGGAGTCAGGGGAGGAGTCGGGGGAGGTGTCGGGTCTATGCTCAGGGGCAGAGTCGAGTCTGTGGTCTCACTGCTCAGATCTTCAGAAGTGAAGTCCATCCTGTGACAAAAAACAACGATAAACATTTAGTTCAGATGTGCCTGGCTCTGGTCTGGGTTTAGTCCAGGTCTGGCTCAGGTCTGGGTTTAGTCCAGGTCTGGCTCTGGTCTGGGTTTAGTCCAGGTCTGGCTCTGGTCTGGGTTTAGTCCAGGTCTGGCTCTGGTGTGGGTTTAATCCAGGTCTGGCTCTGGTCTGGGTTTAGTCCAGGTCTGGCTCTGGTCTGGGTTTAGTCCAGGTCTGGCTCTGGTCTGGGTTTAGTCCAGGTCTGGGTCTGGTCTGGGTTTAGTCCAGGTCTGGCTCTGGTCTGGGTTTAGTCCAGGTCTGGCTCTGGTCTGGGTTTAGTCCAGGTCTGGCTCTGGTCTGGGTTTAGTCCAGGTCTGGCTCTGGTCTGGGTTTCCAGGTCTGGCTCTGGTCTGGGTTTAGTCCAGGTCTGGCTCTGGTCTGGGTTTAGTCCAGGTCTGGCTCTGGTCTGGGTTTAGTCCAGGTCTGGCTCTGGTCTGGGTTTAGTCCAGGTCTGGCTCTGGTCTGGGTTAGTCCAGGTCTGGCTCTGGTCTGGGTTTAGTCCAGGTCTGGCTCTGGTCTGGGTTTAGTCCAGGTCTGGCTCTGGTCTGGGTTTAGTCCAGGTCTGGCTCTGGTCTGGCTCTGGTGTCATGGTGCAGTGTGTTTGTGTGTGTGCCCTCTCACAGTGTGGTCTCAGGTTCAGCTGGTGTTTTATTGAAGGAAATGGGATGAACCATGGACCGGTCGCTCTTCAAAGACACAGAGCTGACGCCTGAAGAGTCTGAAGACACTGGAGACACACAAGATCCTCTGAGCCTGAGGAGGAGAGATCAGAGTTAGAGATGGAGCAGTGAGTATGAATGTATATGTTTGTATACTGTACATACAGTTTAAAACACTCAAGGAAAAAGAAAAACGCAACATTTTAATATTAGAAAATTCCTTATAAAACGAGTTTATTTGTAAAAAATGTGTTCCATCCTGATGTGAGTCCATATTGGGCTGATACTTGACTGATCGTGAGAACCATAAAGAGTGCATTACAGGTGGTTTATGACTTTTACCGCTGGTTAACTGGGCTCAAGTCTTCTCTATAAAAGGCACCAGAATGAAGCCAAAAACACACGATTGTCTCAACCAGAGAGGGATGGAGCTATGGACGCTGTTGTCTTGTGTCTCCACCGCTCTACCATTAGTCGTCTTGTTAATTTAATTTAATTTAATGTACCTTTATTTAACCAGGGAAGTCCCACTGAGATTCAGAATCACTTTTACAGGGGAGCCCTGGGGGAAGGGTCAGGGGAGGCATTAATGGACATGTTTTTAGTTGTAGGAGGAAACCGGAGTACCCGGAGGAAACCTCCGCAGACACGAGGAGAACATGCAAACTCCACATAGAAAGGCCCCGGCCGGCCCGGGAGTCGAACCCAGGACCTTCTTGCTATGAGCCCAGAGCGCTAACCGCTTGCGCCACCGTGTCGCCCACTTGTTCCTCTAACGACCGCCCTCGTACTGGTGGCCCCCGTGTAACGACCGCCCTCGTACTGGTGGCCCCCGTGTAACGACCGCCCTCGTACTGGTGGCCCCCGTGTAACGACCGCCCCCCCGCACATCTCCGTGACAGGTTCAGCCTCCACCAGGTCCACAGCCGAGGCCATTGGGACACACCACAGGCCAGTGTCTCCAGAACCATCTGTAATCTCTGCGCTGACGATATTCCACCATATGGGCCACATGTTGGATCAGTGCTTAGAGCTCGGGTCAATGGAGCTGAACATTGTCGTTGGTCCCAATGGTCCCAGTGAAAATGTCTGGATCTGCTCAGTGTGCGTGTCCACATCCTCCCCAAACTCAGCAGCAGCTGAAGAATAGATGAACTCAGACCACTACTGCTGATGGATCCATGAGGCTGAATAACCTCTGTCCAGGGCCAACGGGGGTCAGTGAACTATTGACAGTCTGATGAAACTCTGTCACGTCTGGTTTGGGGGTTGCTCTATTGTTTGGTTTGTTATTGAACTGAAAATGTGTAAACGCCACAAGAGTTGGCCTGAGAATTAGAAATGGATGTAGGGTTCATAGGAGTCAGACTGACCCCTGCCGTACACTGAGTGTGAGTTTGGTGTGAGGCGTGACTCACACGACTCTCTGAAGACTCAGAAAGTGCTTCAAACCAAAGCTGTTTTGTCCACAGACCTCGGTGCAGAGCGAGCGCACGTCCAAGAGTCGCGTGAGTGTGCAGAAAGAGTCTGTAGAGAGTCTGTGTTTGTCGGAGGTCACAGTGGTCTCAAGAGACTTTCAACTCATATTCTGAGCATTCTCGTGATAATCCATGTGAATCCGCGCGGCTTTGGGCAATAACGGACACAGTGGACTGCTGCTGATGAACAAGGCCCTTCACAAGAAACTCAGACACGTCTGGGACCGAACTCGGCTCAGTCTGTGGACAGGAGGAGCAGACTGAAGGAGTAAGTAAGTAAATCATCTTTATTTGTCCAGCGCCTTTCACAGACAGAGTCACAAAGAGCTTCACAGTGAGATGAACTCAGCAGCTCAGCAGAGAGATTCACCTAAACACCTCCAACCACCACCACCAAGTGTCCCTGACCTGGAGCTGTCGGTCTGTAGGACTCCACAGGACAATGTGTCACAGCTCGTATGTCTGCCCTCTTACCATCTGATCACAGGTTCACGTGAGAAGTGCAGAGGCTGATCCATGGACCAGTCGCTCTTCACAGACAAACCGCTCACACCTGAAGATTCTGAAGACACTGGAGACACTAAGGATCCTCTGAGCCTGTGGAGAAGAACTTAGACTTAGAGCTGTAGGATCTCCAGGACCTGAACCTTCTGCACAGGGTTTGTTAGTTTGGACGTCTGCCTCTTACCATCTGATCACAGGTTCATGTGAGAAGTGCAGAGGTTGATCCATGGACCAGTCGCTCTTCACAGACAAACCGCTCACACCTGAAGATTCTGAAGACACTGAAGACGCTGAAGACAATGGAGACTCTGAAGACTCTGGAGACACTGAAGACACTGAAGACACTGAAGACTCTGGAGACACTGAAGACACTGAAGACACTGAAGATCCATTCGACCTGAGCAGAAGAACTTAGAGTTAGATCACATTTTGGGCTCTTGAGGCTCAGTGCGCTGCTCTGGTCTCTGGCTTCTAGGGCTGTAGTCGACCAAAGAAATTCTTGGTCAACTAAAGGTATGTCCCATCGACCGATTAATCGACTAAAAAGGGGTGTGGCTAAAGCTCTGAATTAAAAAGGCTATTTTGTTCTATTTATATGACCCAAAACAAAAAGACTAAAAATCCATTGGAGTCCATGCAAAACCATACACAAAATGAGTATTAGATATAAAAGGGCAGAATAAATCTTTGATTTGTTTTCAAATCTTCAATAATTCACTATTTTTTGTCCCTGTTCAATATAAAACCTCACAATTCATCTAAAAGAATTAGTCGACTAATACAAATTTTGGTCGACTAAGATGCCATCGACCGAATAATCGACTAAACGACTAAAGGACTACAGCCCTACTGGCTTCAGGACAGAACGCTGACATGTCCGCTCGCGCTCAGCTTGTGTCGGTGAGATTATTCAGTCCTGAAGTCATGCAAATGTAAAAACATGAATAAAACTCAAAGCTTCTGGACCAAATCTAAACATGTTCGACTCAAGTGACCAAAGACTGATCTGACACTGACTGTAATGTAAGTGTTAAATCACAGTGTGATTTCTGGACGTTTCTTAAGTTTCTCTCTCACAGAGAAAATACACCTCCGACATGTAACGGGTTGAACCTTCTCAGCTCAGTGTCAGTTAAAAGAGAAGTGGACTGTTTCCGTGGGAGCAAGGTCGCTGGTGAACCTTTGAGACTCAAGTCGTACAAGTGACTTAAGTACACTTGTACGACTCGAGTCTCACTTGTGACTGGCACCAAACTCATTGAGTAAACCTCACTACATATTTGCTTTTAGGTCGAAGAGGTTTTAGGTCGAAGACGTTTTAGGTCGAAGACGTTTTAGGTCGAAGACCTTGGTGCAGTTGTTTGGATTTTCAACATTTTCACCCATAACTTCAGTAGCTTCTTGGTTTTGTCAAATATTCATGTCAAATCAGTTCAAAATCTTAGAAAAGATAAACATCGAGCACAGTCAGTGCAATCGTAGTCATAAGAAATATTAATTTTTATTAACATAATCTGTATATAATATTTATAATTTTATAATATATAATATCATATAGGGCTGTGCAATTAATCGAATTTCAATTTCAATTACGATTATTGCTGTAATCGTTTGCAAAAATTGTGTAATCGTATAATCGTGATTATTGACCGTAACTTATAAATCTGTTTATAAACGCTCATTTATTTCCTTCATTAGGAAAACAGGTAGTTTTCTTTACAATTGTAGAATACATTTACAACAGTTTATTTCTATGAGACCTGTTACATTTTATCTCTTCACTTGTTTCATGAAGGGCACTAATGTTCTGCAGTCTATCTAAGCACATAATCGTTTGAATAATCGTGATTTCAATTATGATTTAAATAATCGGGATTATCATTTTCATCATAATCGAGCAGCCCTAATATCATATTTATAGACTTTTTCTTCAATCGCTTCTTGGTTTTGTGAAATTTGAGCCCAAATACTTTCACAATAATTCTTATTAATGATACATTTTAATCTTGCAAATAAGAACAACTCCAATGGCCGTTTTCATTATCAAGAGTTATTGTGACGTCATGAAGAAAAAGTGATCCTGAAAAGTGTGAGTCCTGAAAGTGTGAGTCCTGAAAGTGTGAGTCCTGAAAGTGTGGCTTGAGTCCTGAAAGTGTGAGTCCTGAAAGTGTGACTCGAGTCCTGAAAGTGTGACTCGAGTCCTGAAAGTGTGGTTCGAGTCCTGAAAATGTGGCTCGAGTCCTGAAAGTGTGAGTCCTGAAAGTGTGGAGTCCTGAAAGTGTGACTCGAGTCCTGAAAGTGTGAGTCCTGAAAGTGTGGCTTGAGTCCTGAAAGTGTGAGTCCTGAAAGTGTGAGTCCTGAAAGTGTGAGTCCTGAAAGTGTGAGTCCTGAAAGTGTGAGTCCTGAAAGTGTGGCTTGAGTCCTGAAAGTGTGAGTCCTGAAAGTGTGAGTCCTGAAAGTGTGAGTCCTGAAAGTATGAGTCCTGAAAGTGTGAGTCCTGAAAGTGTGAGTCCTGAAAGTGTGAGTCCTGAAAGTGTGACTCGAGTCCTGAAAGTGTGAGTCCTGAAAGTGTGACTCGAGTCCTGAAAGTGTGAGTCCTGAAAGTATGAGTCCTGAAAGTGTGGCTCGAGTCCTGAAAGTGTGAGTCCTGAAAGTGTGGCTTGAGTCCTGAAAGTGTGAGTCCTGAAAGTGTGAGTCCTGAAAGTGTGAGTCCTGAAAGTATGAGTCCTGAAAGTGTGAGTCCTGAAGTGTGAGTCCTGAAAGTGTGAGTCCTGAAAGTGTGACTCGAGTCCTGAAAGTGTGAGTCCTGAAAGTGTGACTCGAGTCCTGAAAGTGTGAGTCCTGAAAGTATGAGTCCCTGAAAGTGTGGCTCGAGTCCTGAAAGTGTGAGTCCTGAAAGTGTGGCTTGAGTCCTGAAAGTGTGGCTCGAGTCCTGAAAGTGTGAATCCTGAAAGTGTGGCTTGAGTCCTGAAAGTGTGAGTCCTGAAAGTGTGGCTTGAGTCCTGAAAAGTGTGAATCAATAAATCAATAAAACTGCCATGATAAAGTTTCCAGAGTAACTAAGTATTTTGACTGTACTTATATAGTTTTCTTGAGTATCGGTACTTCACTTGAGGCGACTTTTTACTTTTACTTTTTACATTTTAAAAACAGTTTTTTACTTTTCTTAAACTCAGACCTGCTGCATCAGCGCTTTGTGAACAAGTGAACACGTAAAAGTACCAAAAACATGATCATTTTTAACATTTATCACACGATAAACATCAGATTACTTATACTGTAAAATACTATAAATCAACTTATTACAACTTTGTGCACTGCAAAAAATGTATTTCTAGGTCGGTTAAAATGTCTTCAAATCTGGATTTTAATCTTTATTTTTTGGTATTTGTTTTAAGATGACTTGATAGACAATAGGGCTGTAGTTCTTTAGTTGTTTAGTCGATTAATCAGTCGATGGAGTTTGGTCGACCAACATTTTATTAGTCGACTAATTCTTTTATTTAGTCTTTAGGGATTATAAGAAACAGAATCATTGGTCTGATCTGTCTTTTTTTAATCTAAACACACGGTTTCTTATTCATTTCTGTATAAACTATAGTTTTTGCTTGAACTACGCATTATTATATATTATTATTATTAAAGTTTGTCACTATACTAACATTTCAGATGCTTGACACTGACATTTTCAACACAGAATGCAAGTGTATGATCAAACATTTTATTTTTAAACCAGTTTTAATAAAGTACATTATTTTGTTGAGCTTTAGAAATATCAAATTTGGTCCAAACTTTTGTCCGGTTTATGTTATTCATATTCGTTTAAATGTGCATCTATACCCGTTTATTTGTTTATTTATTTTTTTTGACAACCCTACTTTTTAGAATAAGAGCCTTTGCCACTCCCCATAATAGACATAATAATAAATTGGAGATGAATATTCTGAATTCCAGTTGCTTTATCTTAGACTAGATAATAACTTTTGGCATGTAGTTGTACTTATTACTATTTTACTTAACTTGATTTACACAGATGTAGTTTTATACTTTTACTCAAGTGAAGCAGTTTCAGCAGAACTTTGACTTTTACCAGACTCATGTTTACCGAAGTAACTGTACTTTTACTTAAGTAGTGAACTTCAGGACGTGTGCCAGCTCTGGTGTTTACTCACTCTGATCCGGAAGCCAGCAGCTGCAGAATCTGCCAAGGTTTCTGCACTCCTTCCTTTTCATTAATTTCTTTAAGGATCCTCAGGCATCGAACTATTTCCTCCGGCGACAGTTTTGTGATCAGAGGTGCGAGTGGAGACATCGTGACTACACCTCCGGACAGAGAAAAGACAAGAAGAGACACAAGAGCAGCGGGATCAGGAGCTGCGCAGGCACAAAATGGCGTTTACTTTCACTTTCGATTTGCTGACGTAACAAACACAAAACACAGAGTTCTGCCTCCGCCTGCTGGCTCCCGAGACGAAATCACAACCAAAAGCCAGGGAGCAATCATGGCGGCTGGCGCAACTCAGCTGTGCTATGGCTGAGTGGTTTGTGCTGGTTTGTGCACAATAATCACCATTTTTTGCTGACTGAAAAATAATTTGTTGCTTCCCTGGACTAATATTTACCTCTTGGTTGAATCCTCCACCGCATTGGACGATTGTGTAGGGAAGGAATTGCCTGCACGTGTACGTGCCCACGCTGACTTGCCCTCATGTCGGGGAAAAGAAAAACTAAATCTAAAGGACACCAGCGCTCACCCGATCATCGTGGTGGCTCTTTAATGGGCTCAGCTACAGATGTTGTGGAATTTCACAGCTATGCGGCAGGTATTCCTGACACCAGCGCAGACCAGATTTCATTACCTGAATCGCTTGGTTCCACTCCGGATCCAAAAAGAGGAAGGACAGAACCGAGCTGGCTGGAGCTACAAGAGAATATTGTACGGCTTGTGAGTGCAAAACTGGACAGCAACAATGTGATACTGACGGAGAAGATTGACTCAAGCACAAAGAGTCTCGCTGACCTAATTAAGACCAACACGCAGTCAATCAAAGAGCTGTCCGAACGATGCGACAACATGTTCAAAGACCTGACAGAAACGCAGGGCGCCGTTTCTGCAGTCCAGACAGTCACCGTGGACCACGGGAAGAGGATTGCCTACCTGGAGGAGAAGATGAACGCTCTGGACCGCTACACCAGGCGTGCGAATCTGCGGCTCTACGGACTTTCGGAGATCGAGGGAGAGGATGTGAAGAAGCGCTTTCTGGAGCTGTGCCATCGGGTCGTGCCAGATGTTCGGGAGACAACTCTGCCTTTCTACGTGGACGTATGCCACCGGATCGGGAGGCGGCAGGAGAACAAGACCCGTCCAGTAATCGCCCGCTTCACTTCCCGAGCTTTCAAAGATAAACTCTGGAGGTGCGCGAAAGATTCCGACTTCATGTCTGCTCAGAAGCTGAGACTGGGCGAAGACCTGACTGACCAAGACAAAGAAACAAGAAATCGTCTGTGGCCGCACGTTGAGGCAGCCAGGGCGCAAGGTAAACGGGCTTTCTTCGTGGGGCCCAAAGCCATCATAGATGGGAAGGAGTTCAAACTTTAAGATTTAAAACGTCAGCTGTGTTTATGATTTAAATAATGGGATAAAAGGTGATAAAGTGCCGTTAGCCAGCACTTCCTCTTTTATTTAAGACTTTTTGTGTGTGTGTGTGTGTGTGTGTATGTGTTCTCTTTTTCTCAATTAAATGTCTTCGTTTAAAACAAACTTAGGTTTGATGTCATTAAATGTTAGGGGTCTTAGGGACAACCTGAAACGTAAAGCAGTATTTTTGTTTTTCAAAGCTAAGAAAGCACAATGTATTCTTTTGCAAGAAACTCACACTATGAGTGAGGATGAAAAGTTTTGGATTAATCAATGGGGTGACAAAATATTCTTCAGCCATGGGACCAATCGATCTGCAGGCACAGCTATCCTGCTTAATGATTTTTTGGGAAAAGTGTTGACTGTCAAAAAGGGAGCTGATGGGCATTGGATTACATGTGTTTTGTCTTCAGAAAATGTAATAATATTGACAAATGTGTACGGCTATAACAATTTTAATCTAAATAAGAATTTGCTCCTTGAAATCACTCAAGTTATAAAAGAACTCTGCATTCTGTATCCAGATAGTAAGATCGTGGTAGGCGGAGACTTCAATATGGTTCCTAATGAATGGTTAGATCGGTTTCCCACCAAATTCCAATTTAATCAACCCAACTCTCACATTGTAACATTCTGTAACAATTTAAATTTAGTTGATTCATGGCGCCATATGCACCAAATAGCAAAGAATTTACCTGGTTTAAGACAGATCATTCAAAAAATTCAAGGATAGACTTCTGGTTAATTTCAGATGAAGTGCAACAATCTGTCTCTGAGTGCTCCATATGCCCTGCCCCTCTGACTGATCATTGCCTAATAACACTAACTCTTATTCCTGTACAATCAGTGCAGAGGAGCAGGGGATACTGGAAATTTAACGCCAGCCTTCTCCACTCTGAAAGTTATTGCTCAGAAATTAAAACGCTTATCTGCAGTATAAAAGAGGATGTAAATCTCCTCACTGCTACAGCAAAGTGGGAATTTCTCAATTCAAAATTCGTAACGTCTCCATTACCTTTAGTAAAAAACTTAAACAATTGAATCAAAAAGAAGAAAATGATTTAATTAGAGAAATAAATGCCTGTTGTAAGAACTATCCTATTTCTGAAAGCAACAAGAAAAAACTACTCTTACTTCAAAATAAGTTAGATGATCTTTACACAAAAAAAGCTAAAGGTGCTTTATAAGATCACGAGTTAAGTGGATTGAACAAGGCGAAAGAAATTCTTCCTACTTTTGCAGACTGGAGAAGGTGCGTCAAGGTAAAAACAATCTACAAGCACTAATGATAGATGGAATTGAATGCTCTGATATGAACAGAATTACCAAGGAAGTATATTCTTTTTACAGTAATTTATACTCCTCTGAATTTTCACTTGACTCAGCTCAGTCTTTTTTCAGCTATATTCAAAATCGTATCCCTCAGATTAACCAGGATTTTAGAGACTGCTGTGAGGAGGACATTACAATGGTGGAGTTGGAAAGGGCTCTAAAATCCCTAACCCTAGATCGTGCGCCAGGCTCAGACGGTTTAACAGCCAATTTCTACATATATTTTTGGACAGAAATCAAACACATATTATTTGAAGTGTTAAAAGAAACCATTCAAGACAATCACCTACCAACAACGATGAAACAAGGTCAAATTATATTAATACCCAAACCAGGCAAAGATCCAAAAATGTTAGACAACTGGAGACCAATAACACTCCTTAACACAGATTACAAAATTCTCACCCACATTTTTTCAAACCGTCTTAAAGAAGGAATAGACGAAATAATAAGTGAACACAATCAGGCTTTATGAAAGGTCGAAGCATCCACAATAATATTCGGTTAGTCCAGGACCTAATTGATTACAATGCTCATATAGACGACGATGGTTTTGTAATGTTTCTTGACTTTCATAAAGCCTTTGATAAAATAGAACACCCTTTTATCATTAAAACATTGGAACTTTTTGGCTTCGGTGAAAAGTTCAGAGGAGTTGTTCAAAGTCTCTATCAGGATACTAATAGCTGTGTAACCTTATCACATGGTACATCCCTCGGTTCATAGTCAATAGAGGAATCAAGCAAGGATGTCCAACTTCTCCTAGTCTGTTTTTAATGGCTGTGGAATTGCTCTCTATTCTAATTAAACATTCAAATATTGAGCCTTTACAAGTCTTTGATAGCCAACTAGTCATTAGCCAATTAGCAGATGATACAACAATATTTTTAAAAGAATATTGAACAAGTGCCACATGCAATTAAAACTATAGACTTTTTTTCAAAGGCATCAGGTTTAACACTAAATTTAAGCAAATGTGTATTATTTCCAATACATGACTGCCCTCTGCAGGAGGCCTTTGGCATCCCAATAGAAACCTCAGTGAGATATCTTGGAATACACTTAACTAAAAATTCTGTGTTGAGCGAAAATTTAAACGTGTGGGAAAAAATTAAAGAGTGTAAAGCTAGACTGGATAGGTGGTCAAACAGAGACTTAACACTGTTTGGACGGAATTTTATTACCAAAATGGAAAGTTTGTCCAGATGTATATACCCTGCATACTCTCTCTGTATCTCAAAAAAAGCCATGAAAGCTATAAATTCCTTAAACTTTGATTATATTTGGAAAAGGAAATCACATTACCTAAAGCGAACTAGTTTGGTACAAAATTATGAAGATGGTGGTCTTCAGGCCATTGACTTTGAGTGTTTAAATGGTACAATTAAAATTAAGTGGTTGAAATCATTTTTGTCACAGACTGATAGCATATGGCATTGTGTCCCAAAAGGATTGTTCAAAGAATTTGGTGGTATAACTTTCCTTTTGTCATGTGATTTTATGGTCCAGAAGTTACCTGTCAAGCTGTCTTTATTTCATTCACAAGTGCTGCTATATGGAAAATGCTGTATAAGCATAACTTCTCGCCTCACGATACCTCTCTATGGAACTGTAGATTCATTGTATTTAGACACAAGTCATTGTATATAAAAGAGTGGCACGAGAGGGATATATGGTCTGTAATTCATCTTTTAAATGAGGCTGGTAATTTCTTATCATTACAAAACTTAAGCAACAAATATAATATACATATAGAGGGATTTTTTGTTTATCAACAGGCGATCCGCGCACCCCGCCTGTAGAGACCCTTAAAGTTACTTGAGGTAAGTGAGAAAAACGGCGAGAAAAACGCTGATCAACTTCAGGGGACAGAGTCTGTCAGACCGGTTCATACCTATGAAAACAGCTAGCTGTCGTCCCGTTTCGTTGTTTAATTCGAACAAGTTTCCCAATGTAAACAAATAGAGAGGCGCGCTTTCTGCAGGACGCAAGCGCAGTAGGGCGGAGAGTGACGTCGACCCAAATCCTCTATTGAACCAAGACTATACCGAAAATTACCAACGCTATACCTAAATCTTTCTTGGTATTAGCACAAAATTCGCTGCCTCAGTTACAGAACTTGCCACATTTGCCCCCACTACTGGTAGAAGGGAAAAACTTTATTTCAGATAAACTGTCAAACAAAATAATTCGCATGGCATTTACATATTATCTTCATCCTCCACAAATTCTATATAATTTAATACACTACAAGTTTCGCAAAACACAATCTAAAAAATTAAACTGTGTCTATCTTAAATGCCCATAAACCCCAAAATTAAGGAAGTTCATTTTAAAACTTTAAGAAATATCTATCCGTCATCAACCCTGCTGCACAAAAGGTTTAATGTGGAAATGTATAATTGTGTCTTCTGTGATGAGGCTGAGGATCAATGGACCATCTATTCTTCTCGTGCACTCTCAGTTATGCTCTCTGGACAGATATAACAGATTGGCTGGAACAAAAACTCCAACACCTACCAGCCTTTGATGAAAGGGATATAATCTGTGGCTTACTGCATAAGGATAAAAACAAAGAATTACTTTTAAATTTTATCATCCTTACCGGTAAATTTTTCATCCATAAATGCAAGTGGATGAAGACAAGTCCTACTTTTGGTGCTTTTCAGAGTGAAGTGAAACAACATTTGAATGCATTAAAATTAGTGAAACACAAAACGGCGCTCAAACTGTCAGAGTTTATCATGGATATAAACCTGTTCGATTGAGCCCCAAATAGTCCTAGCCCCCAAACCAAATTTCTGTCTTTAATTCAATCTTATTTATTATTATTGTTGTGTTATTCATTTATTTTATTATTAATATTATTTTGTCTTGTCCTTCTGTCATTTCTGTCATTTACTTATGTTCCTATTTCTCTTTGTCTTTTGTCTGTTGTTCTCATGTTGTTGTTTTTTTTGCTTTGATGTAAATGTGTAAATGTTAATGTGTTTATGTAATGTTATTGGTTATGTCCTGTCTATATGTTTTTGATTGGATGGATGGTGTTATTTTCTTTAATAAAAAAAAAAAAAAAAAAAAAAAAAAAAAAAAAAAAAAAAAAAAAAAAAAAAAAAAAAAAAAAAAGCCTCCGCCTGCTGGCGACAGAGAGAATCACAGCTCTAGTCCAGACCGGTTCAGTCTGTCTCCTATTTCAAAATTAAAAACACGCACGAGTTTTTGTCAAAATAACGGATAAATAAGTTTATAGGCTACTTATGCATTTAGTCAATTCAAGGTTCCTTCACACTCTTGTATATTCTCTCAAACCTTTATCAGTGCAAATTGATGCATTTTTTGTTGTGTTTTGGTTCTTTTCAAGCATGATTTTTGTCTAGTTTGAGTAAATAAAAAGCAATATACTCCCCCCTTCACTGTTGGGAAGTATCAAAATGGTCACAAATCAGGACAACTGGGACCAGTCTTGTGTAAAACTGGGACAAAACAATGGTTTTGGAGACATTTGCTGGGACATGGGACACAGGGCTCAAACAGGGACGTCTGGTCACCCTAACCTAACCAGAAGATGGAAGTAACTAAGAATTTTTACTCAAGTCCTGTATTTAAGTAGTTTTCTAGAGTATCTGTACTTTACTTGAGTTTTACAAACCCTGGTGACTTTTTACTTTTACTTCTTACATTTTTCAAAAAGTATCTGTACTTTTTTTTGGGGGTGCACGGTAGCCAAGTGATTAGAGCTCTGGCTTCCCAATAAGGAGGTCGTGGGTTTGACTCCCGGGTCGGACCATATCAACATCTCACGATCTCTCTGGGTGGAGTTTGCATGTTCTCCCCGTGTCACCGTGGGTTTTCTCCGGTTTCCTCCCACTGCCAAAAACATGCATGTTTAGGTTAATTGGGCATCACTGTAAATGTCCCTTAGTGAGTGAATGAGAGAGTGAATGTTTGTCTGTCTAACCCTGCGGCAAGTTGGCCACTGTCCAGGGTGTTCCCCGCCTAAGGCCCAAAGTCACTGGGATAGGCTCCAGTCACCCGCGACCCCTAACGGGATTAAGCGGTAGAAAAAATGAATGAATATCTCTACTCTCTTCATTTTATAATCAGGCGAGTTACTTTATAAGCTCATACACATTTGTTTTTCCTTTTAAAACCAGGTCAGAGCTGCTGTTGTTGTGTATCAGAGCTTTGTGAACAAATTAACAAGTGAAAATCACCAAAAACTTTATAGTTTCTAACAAACAGTACACGCTTATCACATGATAAAAGTCAGATGAATTTTAATTAATTTACTGTAAAATCTCTCACTCAACAACATCACAAACCAACTTTATGTTCTGCAGAAATGCATTTCAAGATTATTTAAAATGTCTTAAAACTGGATTTTTTTGTGGGGTTTTTTTATGGTTCAGATGGTTTTCTTTAATGTACTTAGATTATATGACTTGTTTCAATGTGTTTTCTGCCTTGTTTCAATAAATTTAATCTTATTTCAAGCCAAATTATTTGCTAAGGAAGTCACACTAACCTTTGGCAACCTGATGCACTGTAAAAAAAATGTCTTAATCTTAAACTGGTAAATGAGTGAATAAATGCTTAAATTAAGTCATATTTACTTTCATCTGAGAATATTTTAATTGATGATTTTACAGTAGAACGAGAACAAACGGGATTGTTTTGCTAAAATATGAAAAATACAGCATTTCCTCACAAGAATGAATAAAACAATAATAATAAATACAACCGGAATTGAAAAAAAGAAAAATATACGAGATCCATTTGGCCAATATTTGTTTTAGACGGAAAAAATGTAAAGTAAAAATATAATAAAATGTAATATTTCCTTTCACGCTTACGTCTCGCACCCGGAAGCTCTTCGCAAACAGTGGATGGCGTCTTCCGGGTCGCGTTTGTTAGCGGTAGCAGCCGGTAGCAGCAGAGTCAAACATGGCTCAAAGGTCTTCGTCCAGATGCCACTGCAGCGTCCACTTTGTTCCTCGGACCAACAGCGACAACCGTACTTCAGTTTCCACGCTTTCCCGGTGGATAAAGAGCTCCGGGAGCGCTGGGTTCGCGCCATTCGGAGAGAAGAAGGACCGACGTTTAGGATCCGTCCCACGAGCACGTACGTCTGCAGCCGCCATTTTGCAGCTGGAGATATTTACGTGACTCCGAAGGGCCGCAGACTGTTGAAAAAGGGAGCTGTGCCTGTGAAGTTCGCCTGGAACAACTGGGGACAGGATTATCCACAAAAGCCCGTCCTGTGCGTGTATGAGCGGGTGGCAGGAGTGAAGCTGGAGCCAGGGCTGGACTCTGCGGAGTGTGAGGGGATTCTTCAGCCTGGGAACACGACTACGCTGTTTGTCCCGCTGCTGCTGATGGTAAAGTCAGAATCAGAATCAGAATCATTTATTAAAGGCCACACAACAAGTTGGTGGAATTTGTTTCCGGTACAGCAAGAAATGCTCCCATCTGTATCTGTTACAGACAAACAAACAAACAAACAAGGCAACACACACACAGTACATCATGTTACATAAAGGATTGGTTTAAAGTCCGGACGGCTGTGGGAAAGAAACTGTTTTTAAATCTGACTGATTTGGACGTGATGGACCTGTAGCGCCTTCCTGAGGGCATGAGTGTGAACAGATAGTTAGCAGGATGTGTGAGGTCAGAGGTGATTTTTTTGCTCGTTGTGTAATGCGTCTGTGGTGAAGTTGTCTATGGACGGAAGGGTGTGACCAATAATCTTAGATGATTTGTCTACTATGCGCTGAAGTTTGTTACGGGAATGAGAGTCCAAATTACCATACCAGACAATTATTAGTGTCTCATTACAAGTGTATCTTGTGAAACCTCAAACCATAGACATATAATTAGTAAGAGGCGGAGTCCGACTCTGATGCTATCGAACACTTCTGAGCTAGTCCGGAGCGTTCTCCTGTTTATTTTCCTATAGCCGTTAGCATTAGCCGTTAGCATTAGCCCGCTAAAAACACAAGTTATGAAAAGATCCAGAGCGTGTCAGCTGATACAAACCCACCGACCACATTTAACAAAGGTCAGAGCCTTGTTACAAGTTATTGTTGAGTTTACAAACCTTTTAGTGTTGTATTGTAGATAAAGTTTGTGTATAAAACTGCTAACGGCTAGTGAACTTATGCATCTTTTAAGGCTCTAGTGACACAAACGTCTTTTTTATATAATAAGAAAATTTACCTGAATTATACTTTTTCGTCTTGGTCTCAGTCTGAGTGATTCACAAAAAGACGTGTGATAATGTGAAGTCTGAAACTGTTTGTGACTCGAAGGTCAGGCTGGTGGAAACAAGAAACTACTTCTGGTTTACCGTCACGTTTTTATACATTTATTTACTTTTTTGCAAAACCTCCGCGGCTCTGAGCGGCATTTTAATCCCGTTTTATTCAATGCTTTGAGGCTGGATTATGTCAGACACATTAAACACAGGATTTTTACAGAGTTTTGCCTGGACAAACAGGAAACCGCTGATGCTAACGCGCTAGCTTTGCTTTGTTAATTTTATCAGCGCAACAAATAAAGTTTAATCAGTGTAAATGTGTCGGTTTGTCTCAGGATCAAGTCTGTTTGGTGAGGAACATTATTTCATGTTTCCTGCTCTTTTCCGTCTGGTTTGTCCTGAGTCTGTGTTTTCTCTTGTCTTTCTCATCGAGTCTGAAGGAGGAACAGCTGTAAGGTCTGCTCCAGGGTAAAGTAGGAACAGCTGTAAGGTCTGCTCCAGGGTCCAGGCTAAAGGCGGAACAGCTGTAAGGTCTGCTCCAGTGTCCAGGCTAAAGGAGGAACAGCTGTAAGGTCTGCTCCAGGGTTCAGGCTAAAGGAGGAACAGCTGTAAGGTCTGCTCCAGGTTCAGGCTAAAGGAGGAACAGCTGTAAGGTCTGCTCCAGTGTCCAGGCTAAAGGAGGAGCAGCTGTAAGGTCTGCTCCAGGGTCCAGGGTAAAAGCAGGGCCATGGAGTCTATGGAAACGGGGCTAATTATTCGGTGCTAGTTGCCCCTGGGGGTAGGGATGTCAACTAGGGCTGGGTAATTGTGATAAAAATCGAATCGTGAGCTCATAATTTGCTTTTTTGATGAAATTGTCACATTGTGATTTCCTTTTTCTTTATCTTTCTTTATGCTTATCTACCTCGCTAAGCAATTAATCGTTTGAATAATCGTGATTTCAATATGATTAAATAATTGTGTATATTTTCTTCACAATCGAGCAGCCCTATTGTCTGTTCAAATATAGACTTTTTTCCAACCGATTACTCTGAATCTCAGAGTCTTTATAGCGACTTCGGGCTTCTTTTTTTCTCACTCTCTTTTGGACTGCACTTTTAAGTCATAAAACTAATGAATATTAGCAATTTTCAGGTTTGATTTGTTAAAATATATCATTTTATAAACTGAAACATGGATTTTTTTGTGTGCATGTTTTCATGTCTAAAAGTTGTTATAATGTAAGAAAAACAAACACTTGTTTTGCAGCAACACACGATGCTCTCATTAATCGTTTCATTCATTCACCTTTTATTGAACGGCCGAGTTCGCTTGTTTCTAAAAATCTGGCAACACTGGTCAGATTTTAACAGCTGGATTTAGCTGATGTGAATTGGCTGATAACCAGTTTAGTTCAGTGTTAAATGTTTTAGTGAACTGTTCTGCTCCATTCTAACCCTGATTCTCGTGTGTATGTTTTAGGTTCTGGTGATTCTGGTCGCTGAGGAAACACGACCTGGATCCTTGGTTCTCGGTCTCTAGATTCTAAACCTGATTCTCGTGTGTTTTGTTTTAGGTTCTGGTGATTCTGTCGCTGAGGAAACACGACCTGGATCCTTGGTTCTCGGTCTCTAGATTCTAAACATTCTTCTCGTGTGTATGTTTAGGTTCTGGTGATTCTGCCGCTGAGAAACACGACCTGGANGGACCATGGAGTCTATGGAAACGGGGCTATTTATTCTGTGCTAGTTGCCCCTGGGGTAGGGATGTCAACTAGGGCTGGGTAATTGTGATTAAAATCGAATCGTGAGCTCATTATTTGCTTTTTTGATGAAATGGTCACATTGTGATTTCCTTTTTTCTTTCTTTATGCTTATCTACCTCGCTAAAGCAATTAATTTGTTTGAATTTCAATTATGATTAAAATAATTGTGATTATTATTTTCTTCACAATCGAGCACCCTAATGATCGTTCAAATATAGACTTTTTTCCAACCTATTACTCTGAATCTCAGAGTCTTTATAGCGACTTGGGCTTCTTTTTCTCTCACTCTCTTTTGGATGCACTTTTAAGTCACAAAACTAATGAATATTAGCAATTTTCAGGTTTGATTTGTTAAATATATCTTTTATAAACTGAAACATGGATTTTTTTTTTTGGCATGTGTTCATGTCTAAAAGTTTATTAATGTAAGAAAAACAAACACTTGTTTTGCAGCAACACACAATGTTCTAATTAATCGATTTTTTCATTCACCTTTTATGAACGGCCGAGTTGCTTGTTTCTAAAAATGTTTTAGTGAACTGTTTCTGGTCTCCGATTCTAACACATTCTTCTCGTGGAGTATGTTTAGGTTCTGTGATTCTGTCGCTGAGGAAACAACCGACCTGATCTTTGTTCTCTCCAGGTTCTAAACCTGATTCTCGTTGTTTATGTTTATTCTGTATTCTGCGCTGGGAAACACCTGACTTGGTTCTCGGTCTCAGTTCTAACCTGTTTCGTGTTTTTTATTTGTGATTCTGCGTGAGAACACACCTATCCTTGTCTCGTCTCCAATTCTAACATTCTTCTTGTGTTTGTTTTTAGGTTCTGGTATTTGCGCTGAGAAAACACGACTTGGATCCTTTTCGGTTCAATTCTAAACTTCTTCTCGTGTGTTTTTTTAGGTTCTGTGATTCTGCGCTGAGGAAACACGACGACTTGGATCCTTGTTCTCGTCTCTAATTCTAAACATTCTTCTCGTGTTTATGTTTAGGTTCTGTGATTCTGCTGAGAACACACGACCGGATCCTTGGTTCTCAGTCTCCAGATTCTAAATTTTCTTGTATTTTAGTTCTGTATCTGCGCTGAGAACACGACACCTGGATCTTTGGTTCTCGTCTCCAGATTCTTCCACAAACGCAGCTCAGGACAAACCGCTTCTGTGCCTCTGACAGAGACTTCCGTTTCTTCACACACTTCCCGTCGGAGCGTGTGTTCGAGGTGTTCTGGAGTAGTCCAACCCTCCGTGTCCACGCTGGTGTCCTGGTCCAAGGCTCAGAACCTCGCCGGTCGATCAAACCCAGGTCCTCACCCAAACCTGCAGCTCATCGACGAGTGTTTTCTGTTCTTGTGCCGCGTCGCCGCTGGCTCAAAGAGAACGTTCTGGCTTTGATATTCAACATTAGTCTGTCAACCGTGATTCGTATTATTATAACCTGGGCCAGCTACTTGTACCAGGTCCTGGGGGCACCTTTGTGGATGTCTAAAGAACAAGTCCAAGCACGATGCCTGAGAGTTAGAGTGTACTGGCCCAACGTCAGAGTGATTATCGGCTGCACTGAAGTCCGCTGTGAGACTCCTTCTGCGCTACTTCTTTCTAAACAGTCTCTTCTGCTCCTACTATAAAGTCTAAACCATTCTCTCTCCACAAACACAACACTTCAAGGTTTGGTCGGCGTCGCCCCGTGTGGACTCATCACGTTGTGTCCAGTTGTTCAGCGGCTCCGCTTCAGACACAGAAATGACGGAAAAATCCAACTGATCCGTTTCCTGGAGCTGGAGATGAAGTGATGGCCGACGAGGGCTTTGGGATACAAGAGCTTTTGGCTGAAGCGGGTTCAAGTTGACCGTTCTTCCGTTTAAGACCACGCTGGGACAGAAGAAACACGACTCAGGAGGCGGGTCAGAGGGCGATCAGGAGAGAGAAGAACCTGTTTAAGAGCATCCTCTGGGTACAGAAGACTCTCGACTCAGGAGGCTGGGTCAGAGGGCGATCAGAAGAGAGAAGGACCCGTTTAGAGCATCCCTGGTCAGAAGACTCTCACTCAGGACTGGGTCAGGGCATGAAGAGAGACCGTTAGACATTCTCTGGTACAGACTCCACCGGAGGCTGGGTCAGAGGGCGATCAGAAGAGAGAAGGACCCGTTAAGACCACTCCCCTGGGCACAGAAGACTCTCGACTCAGGAGGCTGGGTCAGAGGGCGATCAGGAGAGAGAAGGATCCCGTTTAAGACCATCCCCTGGGCACAGAAGAGCTGACTCAGAGGCTGGTCAGAGGGCGATAGAAGAGAGAAGGACCTGTTTAAGACCACTCCCTGGGCACAGAAGAGGCTGGACTCACTCCCCAGCTCAGGGCGATCAGAAGAGTGAAGGAGAATCGTTTGTGGGATGAAGTCGTTCCTCTGGCCTTGGCCGGATGTGTGAACCAGCTGTGGGCCGTCTGTTGTCTGCTCACTTACTTTCAGACTCTTTGGACGTTAGTAAAGACTCTTCGGACGTTAGTAAAGACTCTTCGGACGTTAGTAAAGACTCTTCGGACGTTAGTAAGATCTTCGGACGTTAGTAAAGACTCTTCGGACGTTAGTAAAGACTCTTTGGACGTTAGTAAAGACTCTTTGGACGTTAGTAATGACATGACAGTTTGAATATGAACTACAGTGTTGTTATTGTTTTTATAGTTCTGCTTACCAGGCCCTGTACTACATCGTCGCTGAACTTATCCTGGATAAGTTTCTCTAACCCGGGAAGACTAACCCAGACATGAGCCTCTGGATAAACTGTCTACGAAACGAGTTCTGGATCTGTTAACCCTGCAATTTCTTAATGAAGTGTGCGCGTTCACGGAGCAGAGGCGGGGTTAACGCAAACTGACCAATCAGAACAATAGAGTTGCGGACTTCAAACGTGAGAACGTCAATCATGAAGCGAATATACGATGTTAAAATTAAATCTACACAGGAAACACTCTGCAGCTTCAAATGAAGTCTGGCTTAATCAACCAATCACGACACAGAAGTGACACTAATGAATTCATTGAAATGTCCTGCATGGATACAACAGACTAAAGACAATGTGCAGACATGACGACACATTTAATAGATCGACCGTTTAGTCTGAATGAGCTGTGTCCTTTATCTGAGTCAAAGTGATGTAAAAATCCACAGCCAAATGTGACAAAGTGCAGTCGTTCATTATTTCTTGACAATGAAAGAATTTATTAATCATCACAGATTAAACGGGATTCTTCAGTCACTGTTAAGATCTCTCTCTCTCTTCACAAACGGCTTAATTCTCGTCTCTGATTGGCCAGCGCCTCGTCTTTTTAACTTATTCAGAACTTATCCTGGTCCGGAGCAGGTTATGAGTTTGTCTCATGTTGCCATAGAGATCTGTCCTGATAGGACGTGATCCAGACCAGACCAGACCAGGTTTAACCCAGAACTTACCTCACTAAACCCCAAATCTAGCTTCATAGTACAGGACTCTGGTGTGGGACATTTCACTAAAATCATGATTCGATTCAGTTTTCAATTTTGCAGCCACGATTTTTGATTTTGTTCAATGTTGTTAGTTTATATAACATTTTTTATTACATTGAAGCTGTTGTAGCTGATTTTCACACTTTCAATATAGGTTTTAAATCGGACAACTTCCTCTCATAAATCCTTTGACACATGGTTAATATCGACATGTATTCATTTTGGTTGCATTTATGGCTTATAAACGTCTTTTTACAAACAACAAAGTGAAACTGGAGTG
The DNA here is from genome assembly GCA_038363315.1 of Mugilogobius chulae. Lineage (NCBI taxonomy): Eukaryota > Metazoa > Chordata > Actinopteri > Gobiiformes > Gobiidae > Mugilogobius > Mugilogobius chulae. The sequence goes on from JBBPFD010000147.1 coordinate 78,274, forward strand.
ACCACCCCAGCTCAGCCAATCAGAGAGCAGCATTCAGCTCCTGATTAGACTCTTTACTATTCAGTTCAGACAGGACTCAGAGGTCTCATTTCTTCACAAGGTGCTGTATTTAATATAGACTTTTAGTGGAAAGCACAAAGTTTAGTAATTTATAACTAAAAAAGCGAGTTACCCCAACTTTAAGACACAAAATAAACCATAATAAATGACATTTAAACTAAGCCAGTGATGTTAGTGTCAGAACTTGATTTGAACAGTAATATTCTGTGTCCATCACCAGAGACCCACCATCAGTCATTATTAAACATAATAAAACACATTTAGTCAGGTCTGGCACAAGTTCACACTTTGTTTCTTCAAACATCGTGGCTTTTAGTGTATTATTGTGTGAATTATACAACTACAGAGTGTGTATCGGAGTCAGTGGCTGCAGGAGCAAAACTGATCGATTCTGGCTGCAGACTGTGATTGATTTTCCATCCCTGCTGCTGACTAATGTAGTATCTTCATGAGTCCAGACGGTTTAAGATGCAAGTAAAGAGTTATTATCCTGAATATGAAATGTGAATAAACAACCATATTGGTTTAAAAGACATTTGTGCTTTGTATTTTAAATAATGAACAGTTCAGTTCATTAAATTATATTACATTGAGTATTTGAGTCTTAAACATTATATTTACAGATTCTGCAAAAAACAAACTACATGTGGTTCTGTCCCTGGTTTATTTTTATTCTGCTGGGTCAAACCTGCTGCTTAATGAAACTGAGTTATTCTATTTAACCTGCTTTTATTAACATTAGGATTAAAATGTGTTTGACAAGTTTTTACGATTTTCTAGTTTTAACTTAATTTGACAGTTTTACAAGAATCAAGAACAAGTTTGTGAAGAAAAATTAGAAAATCAGGAAATAGAGCACTGTTGACATCACACCAGGGAAACAAGTTTATTTTCAAGTTTATCCCCCAAAAAACACTTTTGTGACCTTGTAGCATGAGTTTAACGAACTGAAAGTGCTCTAGTGTTTTGTATCTCTAAAGTAAAAAAGCCGGTCACATTAGATCAGTTTTTTTATTATTTATGAAGTGGTTGTTTGGAAACTACTGCGTGATGTCATCATTTATGAACAGGAAGTATGTTTTTAAAGCCCAAAAATGACACAATTTGCAAAATGTTTAGTAATATCTGAAATATAATGACTTGATCTTAGTGAAATGTGTAGTTGAACGTGTCTTTAAAGGTAACCCTGGTCATAAAGACAAATGTGGCTAAAACACTAGTACTGGTCGTGCTTATTTAAATAAATTACAAACAAATATATAACTGCTTACTATTTTTATAAAATTGTCATTGTTTATGTTGTTTTCAAGCCTCTGGCGTCGCCATTTTGGTTGATGACATAAAATAGTGTTTCCATGGTTACTGTTTCATAGATACAGTCGGCATCAAAGGCCACGCCCACTAACGGACCTCCGAGAGTGAATCAGAACAACAGCTTTATCAGTCACTGCTCAAAAACTACAACAGCAAACATGGACTTTAGGAGATATATTGTGTCAAATACAGACACGAAGACATGAGGATAAATAAAGTGATTCAACCCTCCAAGTATGTAGCTTAAATATATCTTGCAATGCTAACGTTAGCTGCGAGCTAATGCTAACGTGATGCTAGCGCCGCTTGGCGTATTTTAGCAAATTTTTTAACTTCTTGTTTACTTTTCTGACATAACGGCACGGTGGCTGAGCGGTTAGCGCTCTCGCCTCACAGCAAGAAGGTCGCGGGTTCAATTCCCGCACAGGCCGGGCCTTTCTGTGTGGAGTTTGCATGTTTCTCCCCGTGTCTGGGTGGGTTTCCTCCGGGCACTCCGGTTTCCCCCACCAACCAATAACATGCACGTTAGGGTAATATCCTCCAGCTACGGTAGTCCTGACCAAGCCTAGCAACAACACCTGGAGATGTGTCCCCGAGCGCTGCACTGCGGCGATCACTGCTCCTGAGGAGATGCCCCAGAGGCATTGAAGGATGGGTCAAATGCAGAGGACAAATTTCCCTACGGGGACAATAAAGTGTACCTTAACCTTAACCTTAACCTTAACCTTATAACAACATCTCAGTAACCTCCGTTTAAACCAGGTTGTAATTCGACTTGAATTAGTTGTGCTAAAAATACATTTAATTCGCCAGAAAACGTCTTAAAAGAGGTAAACAGTTTAGCTTCCGTATGGTGAGGCAGGAGATGTTTTCCCCCTCGACAACCAACAGTTGCTGAGGGAGAAAACAACAGTGACGCATTGCCGACTGTATCTAATAGTGAACAGTTGAAACAAAACACCTCTGACAGTGTCCAGTTCTTCCTCTTCCTCTTGATTATCTTCAGTTTTATAGATTCAACATATTCGTTCTGGATTTGGCTCAAACTGACAAGGTTTAACCCAGGAATTCATGTTGCTTAGTTACCTGCCACTGCCTGTTACCGTGACAACACTATTTTATGTCACAACCGCAGCAAAATGGAGCCTCCATGTCATTTCTTTAAAACACTATTTTAATAAAACTACATATTTGTCCTGTATTTATATAAGTGATGATATTATAAGAGTTTTAGGATAAACATGTGATTATAGTCAGGGTTCACTCTAAGGCTTTGACAGATTTAGTTTTCTTTGAGTTCAGAAGACGACAGAATAATAAACTTCTGAAGTCTGTGTTTGTTCAGACGTAAAGAGAAGTCTGAGCTGCCGCACACAGACATGTTTCTACCAGATTAACTCAGACGATGCTCCATGTTCACAAGAGAAATCATCCAGACGGGACAAGAAACGACACGAGAAACAATCAGGAAACTTCTGATCCTCCTGGAGAACAGCTGAGTCACAGGAAACACCTTCACCACCGTGTGAACCAGGACCAGGACTAGAACCAGGATCAAGAGCCAAGAGATGAATGCAATACGTCACTGTAGTTTTCTCCGACAACAGGAACAGTTGGATGTTTGTAGATAATCCTCGTGAGTAAAACACCAAAACATTTACTATTTCTTTTGTTTTATTTATTTGTGTGAATGTTAAAGTGCACGATACAGAGTTATAAAGGTTAAACAGGACTTTTATCTTCACCGGTATAAAAAACAAACTGACAAGAGTTCAGTCTTTGGGGTAAATCTTCCACAGTCCATCGTTTCTGTGTAAAGTTCACTTACATCAGTGTAGAATCTTCTCCGAGCTTTTCTCATGCAACATCTGCTCCAGAAATGAGCTTTTATCTGACTCTGCGACACTCCGAACATCTAAACACTCCGAACATTTAAACACTCCGAACATTTAAACATTTAAATACTCCGAACATTTAAACACCATCTCAGAGCCTTTCTCTCCTCAAACATCTAACCACGGCCTTGTTCTCCTGATGGACCTGGACCTGCTCCTGCCTGTGTCTCCTGGATCTGCTCTCCGTGTGGATCTCCTCAGACTTTGGACTTGTTGGACGTTGGACTTGTTGGATGATGTTTCTGTGTCTCCAGGTGAAGCTGAGATGAAGCAGAAGCAGCGGAGGATGAAGAATGTTTCTCCAGAAGTCGTCCTCGTTTCAGTCTGTGGAAACATCACCAGATCAGACTCAGAACATTTATTATAATATTTATTCTATTTAGGTCTAAAACTAAACATTTCTTTGGAGCAGAAACAAAAGAGTGAATTAGTCGTTGGGTTAATCCAGTTTTTCTGAAGCTTTTTCAGTCGTGAAACTTCAAACCCACAAAGTAAAAATGGGTCTATAGTCTGAAGTCTGATGTTTTTTAAACTTTGAGTCGGAAAAATGCCTCTGGAGCAGCAAATCTGAACCTAATGCACCGATGTAAAAAGAGATGGATATGAACTGAAATCTCTGTAGAGAGAGAGAAAAGAGAAAGAGAGGAGAAAGAGTGAGGAGAGAAAGAGGAAAGAGAGAGAGAGAGGGAGAGGAAAGAGAGAGAGAAAGAGGAAAGAGAGAGAGAGAGAGGGGAAAGAGAGAGAGAAGAGAGGGAGAGGGAAGAGAAAGAGAGGGAGAGAGAGAAAGAGGAAAGAGAGAAGAGAGAGAGAGGGGGAAGAGAAAGAGAGAGAGAGAAAGAGAAAAACAGAGGGAGAAAAAGAGAGAGAGGGAGAGGAGAGCGGTGACCAGACCCACTTTGAGCTGGAGCCTGAGATCTAAATCCCAGGAAACTAAACAGTCTGAAGTTTAGTCTGAAGACTTTCTTACAGCCCTAGAACTGTTTCCCTTCTCTAAACAACTTTAAACAAAACCAGAGAAAGTTTTATGAATCATGCATCAGACTCACTCGACGTTGGGACAGAAACACAGAAGTCTCCAGCGAACTTCTTCAGACCAGACGATGTTTCTCTGAGACGATTCAGGAGCTTCGAGGTTCTCAGCGTGGACAGACGTTTGGAGTTTTCTCTAAAGGTTTCTCTGAAGATTTGTCTGAAGGTCTCTCTGGTTTCTCTGGAGTTTTCTCTGAAGGTTGGTTTGAACATTTCTCTGGTTTCTCTGGAGTTTTCTCTGAAGGTTTGTCTGAACATTTCTCTGGAGCTTTCTCTGGTTTCTCTCAAGGTTTCTCTCAAGGTTTGTCTGAAGGTTTGTCTGTAAGTTTCTCTGAACATTTCTCTGATGGTTTCTCTGTAAGTTTCTCTGTCTCTGTGAAAGTCCTGCAGACACGTTTGCTCTTTCATCTCTAACAAACAGAGCTGAACATTCCTGACTCTGTCCTGACTAAACCCCGTCGTGTCCATGATCTTCAGATACTTCACCGTCTTCTCCACACTTCTTCTTCTGCGGTCGTCCCGTGGCCCCAGCAGCGCCCCCAGCAGGCGGCGCTGAGGCAGAGCGCTCAGACCGTGGAGGAAACGCACAAACAGGTCCAAGTGTCCGCTGTGGCTGCGCAGAGACATGTCCAGGACGTTCCTCAGGAGAACGTGAAGAGCAGAACGCTGGTCCCACTTCCCCACGAAGCTCCGGAGCTCCTGCGTGGTTCTGGAGGTTCTGAAGCTGAAGCAGTGAAGCAGATACAGAGCGGCCAGGAACTGCTGGAGAGAGAAGTGGACGAAGCTGTAGACGCACGTGTCCAGAACGTTCTCCCGCCTGAAGAGAGAGAACAGAGTCAGAGAGAAGACTAAAGAACAGCACTATTCCCCATTATCAAACTAAAGCTTTAAGGGTTTAACAGATAAAGCAGGACAACATATCGAATTGTAGATCATATTGTAAATGTTGTTTTTAAGATATGAAAAAATGTATATCGAGTATATTGTGTAGTAAAAATGAATGCTACAAAAAAGGTAATGAACCAGTGCATATTCAAACCCAGAATAGTGGTGGAGGGTCAGACTGCCAACCATGGAATAACAAATTCAGATTATAGCAAACACATTTTTTTGACAAAAGGCCACGAATAAATAGTGTCCAACAAAATCTTAAGTTTTCTTGTAAAATTATGATTTTAATCTCATGAAACTTCAAGTTTAATCTATAAAACAGCTTCTTTTTATGGTGTCAACTTTATTCTCAGAAAGAGTTTTTTTTCTCTTAAAATCTTAACTTTCCCAAGATTGATGGATGATCGATTTTAATCTGGTAAAACTTTAATTTTAAAAAAAATTGTTTTTTGTGGCTTTGAATTTATTCTCATAACATTGTGAATTTAATCCCAAAATGTTAAAAGTTTTTTTTATCTTAGTCTTAAGTTTTTGTCTCTTGCATTTCTGTTTCTCAAAAACCTGCAGGGGCCTGATTGTAACAGGTCGCGGGACGCATTTGGCCCTCGGGCCGCAGTTTGCCCAGGTCTGTAATAAACTATCAAATTTAAATAAGTAACGGTTTAAATTTTCAAAGTGACATGGCAGAATAAGACTAAGGGAAGATCGCTGCACCTACAAAAATGTTGATCTTAATAAAAAAAAAAAAAAAATGTGAATGAGTGCTTAACATTTAAATTTAAATTTGTTTTTACCGTCTTACAAAAATGTTTGCTTCTAGTGGCTTTTTTCTTCCAAATTTAAATGAGAAATCTTTTGTTCCATTGGCTCTCCCATTTTAAGACGTCAGTATAAACTAAAACAATAAACCTACTGCCTAATTCAAGCACTATTTGGTTTGTTTTCTTATATAATACATTAATTTCAAGTGATTGTATTGACAGAACACAATATTCGGTTGATGAATAAAACTTAGAGTAATTAATTTTTACACATTTCATATTGAACTGACAGAATCGAGATATGACAAAAAATGACCGTACTCAGAGTTTTTTTAATATTGCCCAGCCCTACTAACAGAGCTATTTAACTTGATCTTTCTGAGGGACAGATTGCACGAGCGATGACAATCAACCCGGTCTAAAGGAGCGCTAAAGCGAGGTCATGGGCCACATTTCACTTGAAGGGCCTGATCTGGCCCCCGGGTCTGATGTCGAATAGTCTTGGTCTAATCTATCACGTCACATTTCCTCAAGTTTGTGACCAGTTTTATCAAATCAAACACTGTCCGTGAAAAACCAGGTTCCACTGAACCAGAAAGTCAAAAGCATAAAAAAGATCCAGCAGCTCAGTTTGTGCTGCAGCATCAGAAGGAGCAGGGCATTTGTTCTAGACGCAGCAGGCCGACATGTCTCTGTGTGGATCCAGTTTAAACTGTGTTCAATAGAGATAGACCGATATATCGGCTGGCCGATATTTGATCAGGTAGTCTGCACGGTAGAGCTGCAATCACACTGATCAGCTCCAAGTTAGTTTTAGAGAGAAATGATACGGTTTGTCATATAGAGGGATTTTGGGTCGACGTCACTCTCCGCCCTACTGCGCATGCGTCCTTCAGAAAGAGCACATCTCTATTTGTTTACATGGGGAAACTTATTTGAATTAAACAACGAAATGGGACGACAGCAGCTGCTTTCATCAGGTCTGAACCGGTCTGACAGACGTCTGTCTCCTGAAGCTCCAGACACCGTTTTCTCACCGTTTTTCTCACTTAACTGAATATAACTTCTAAGAGTCGTAGGATCTAATTTCATCCATAAATGTAACTTAGCAGCAGAACTTTTGTTTTCGCAAAGTGATAAACTCTTGTAGTTACTGACAACGGAGCTTTTCGACTTGTTTCCACTGTTTGTGTCTATGTGCGGAGGCTCTTTCTACAGGACGAGTGTGTGTGCATCGCCCGTGTTGATAAACAAAAAATCCCTCTATATGTGAATCCCTCTGTACATCTCTTTTGCTGTGTTTGAAAAAGAGCACTTTCTTGAATTCCTCTTTAAAATGTTGTGTAATGAGCATAAACATTTTGTTTTCATTAAACAATGAGACTAAATAATAGTTTAGATTGAACTTTTTCTTTTTTTGGATAGACTGTCTCATCTCAGCTGTGTTTACAATTTCAGCCCAAGAAAAACCCAGATCGGTCCATCTCCAGTGTTTAATGTGAAAAACTGCAGGTGAAATAGACACACATCTATTTTACTATTTTGGGCTAATTTTTATCAAATTTAGAAGTAATTATCTGCATCAATATTGGTTGAATCATTCTGAAGTTTAAAGTGTTCACTGTCTGTGTGTGGAGCCATTCCCAATATAAACAGAAGAAAAGTTCTTTACGTGTCTCGTGATCTTCTGGACACTCACCTGAAGACCTCGGAGCAGAGTCCAGACTGGACCACGGCCTCAGTCAGGTCCAGGTCCACCTCCTGCAGGTCTTCTGAGTAAAACGTGGTGTTTTCTCTCTGCAGATGTTTGAGAGCCAGACGTCCAAGTTTCAGGATCAGCTCACAGTCTGCAGGAGTCAGGCCTGGTTCTTCTGGTTCCTCTGAAGGTCTGAACTTTCTCCTCTCTGTCTCTGGTTCTTCTGGTTCCTCTGAAGGTCTGGTCCTTCTCTTCTCTGTCTCTGGTTCTTCTGGTTCCTCTGAAGGTCTGGTCCTTCTTCTCTCTGTCTCTGGTTCTTCTGGTTCCTCTGAAGGTCTGAACTTTCTCCTCTCTGTCTCTGGTTCTTTTGAAGGTCTGTACCTCCTTCTCTGTGTCTCTGGTTCTTCTGGTTCTCCCTGGTTTACTGAAGGTCTGAACTTTATTCTCGGTGTCTCCAGTTCCTCTGACAGTTCATACTTTCTCCTCTCTGTCTCCGGGTCTTCTGAAGGTCTGTACTTTCTCCTTTGCGTCTCTGGTTCCTGTAGTTCCTCTGGTTCCTGGTACTTTCTCCTCCTCTGCGTCTGCACCAGGAGGAAGCTCACGTACAGATCCGTCACAGTCTCCGGAAGCTCTCCCCTCCCGTCGCGTCTCATCTCGTGCTCCAGGACTTTGGCGCAGACCCAGCTGAAGACGGGGATCTGACACATGAGCTGCAGACTGTGGGAGCGTCTGACGTGCTGCGTGACTCTGGTGAGGTGTTCTGCGCTGGAGAACCTGCTGCTGAAGAAGGCGTCCTGCTGCTGCGGAGTGACGAAGCCTCGGACCTGCGTGACCTTCTGCACAAACCGCGCCGGGATCTGATCGGCCGCCGCGGGTCGAGACGTGATCCAGACTCGAGCGTTTGGGAGCAGATCTCCTCGCAGCAGGTTCACCAGGAGCACGCTGACCTCTGACCTCTGCGTGACCTCACACACGACCTCACAGCTGAAGTCCAGAGGGGTCCGGTTCTCGTCCAGACCGTCCAGGACCAGCAGGACGTCGCCGTGGAGCAGGTGATGAGCTTTGAGTGGACGCAGAGCCGGGTTTGTCTGTCGCAGCAGCTCCAGGAGGCTGCGGCGCCCCCTGCTGCCCGTGTCCTCTCTGCGCAGGATGTTCAGCTCTCTGAAGGTCACCAGCAGAACCAGGTCCGGGTCCAGGTCCGGGTCCAGGTCCTGGTCTGAGCCCGAAGCCCAGTCCAGGCAGAACTTTAACACAGAGAAAGTCTTTCCTGCTCCGGCCACGCCCAGAGTCAGGACCAGCCTGGGGGGAGGGGCTTGTGTGGGCGGGGCCAGAGGGAACAGGGTCAGAGTGGGCGGGGTCAGGGGCTTGAACAGGTCCTGGACTCTGAGGGCGGGGCCAGTGTTTCTCTTTTGTCGGTGACGTGTCTCCAGAAGTTGCGTCTGAAGAAACAAACAAAAAGATCATTTACTTCATTATTGATTATTTTAATCATAAAAACAAAACTTTTTCCTGGTTTTTGTTTGTGGTTTTATAGAGTTTGTTCTGTTACAGTTCAAAAGTTGGTTTGGTCAAACTGGTAGAAATGAAAATGTAAAAGTAAGACGAAAAAAACATCTGAGGCTGACGCTCTCCAGGTGCGTTGAACGATAAAACCTGTGGAGGTGCATTTATGCGTTGCGGCGCGAAATCAGCAAGAGGCAGCGCTGACAAAGTGAACGAGCGTGTAAGAGCGACCGACCAGCGTGTGAGAAGAGACTGAACAGAACAGAGCTGCAGCTTTAACACGATCAGACACAATAAGTGATTCTGATCAAACTCTGCAGAAACATAAAAAACCCTGGAACATGTGACTGAAACTTACTCTACTGCAGAAAAAAGACACATATATTCACAAAGTTTAGTCCAGGAACTCCTCACGTCCTTCTGCGCTGACAGTGTCCAGAATTCTTGTTAGGGGTCGCGGGTGACTGGAGCCTATCCCAGTGACTTTGGGCCTTAGGCGGGGAACACCCTGGACAGTGGCCAACTCGTCGCAGGGTTAGACAGACAAACATTCACTCTCTCATTCACTCACTAAGGGACATTTACAGTGATGCTCAATGAACCTAAACATACATGTTTATGGAGGAAACGGAGAAAACCCACGGTGACACGGGGAGAACATGCAAACTCCACCCAGAGAGATCGTGAGATGTTGATATGGTCCGACCCGGGAGTCGAACCCACGACCTCCAGAGCTCTAACCACTCTGCTACTGTGCACCCCGTTTTGTCTAGAGCTGGGCAATATATCAAATTTTAGATAATATCGTGAATGTTGATTTGGAGTTATGCAAAAATTTGATATCGAGTATATCGTTTAGTAGAGAAAAAGGTAAAAAAAAAGTCTTCCTCACTTTTGTGATTTAATTAGTGACATTTCAACAATTATCTAACATTTACTAAGTCAAACTTCAATGAGCCAATACACTAAATAGTGCTTGAAATAAATCATAATTTTTCCTTTTATTATGGATTAAAATTATTGTTGCGGTAAAAACAACATGAGTCAGACAAATGTGTTCAACCGTGTCGTATAGCAACTCCAGAATAAATGAAATTACTTTCTGATTGTAAGACTAAGTTTTCTCCTTATTTCAAGTTAGAAAAGGCTTGTAAAAGTAGATATTTTATGCTTGTTTCAATGAAAAATCATATTTTAAATTGGTCGAAATAAAGAACATAATCACTGATTGCAGACATTTATAAACATCTTGCCTTATTTTGTTGTATTTACTTTATATCGTTTGAATATCGCTATCGAAATCTGTCAAAAATATCAAGTAATCATTTTTACCAAGTTTTGTCTATAAATTACTACAAATAAACTTTATGCACACGACAAAACAAACGCATCTCTTCGGTGTTAACGCTAAATCTAAACTGGGTTCATATCCACGACACTCCAGAAGTTTAGCTCAGTCTGTGGTTTAAACAAGTGCTTCTCAGACTTTTTTGCCATGCCCCTACCCCGTAATAATAATAAGTCTGTAAAAGTATTTTAGAACCAACAATATCTTTCAAAATGTCTAATTTGTAGTTCAATAAATAAACTATGTACAGTTACATAATTATAACTCCAGAATCAGAATGTTATTGCATCTTGTTTTAGGCTGAACAGTGTTTATATATGTAAGCTCATGTGTTTTTTCTCACTGATGGAAGACTCTTGTTTAGTCCTGGGTTAGTCCTGTTTTAGACCTGATGAAAACCTGGTCCAGTTCTGGGTTAGTCCTGGTTCAGTCCTGATGAAAACCTGGTCCAGTTCTGGGTTAGTCCTGGTTCAGTCCTGATGAAAACCTGGTCCAGATCTGGGATAGTCCTGGTTCAGTCCTGATGAAAACCTGGTCCAGTTCTGGGTTAGTCCTGGTTCAGTCCTGATGAAAACCTGGTCCAGTTCTGGGTTAGTCCTGGTTCAGTCCTGATGAAAACCTGGTCCAGTTCTGGGATAGTCCTGGTTCAGTCCTGATGAAAACCTGGTCCAGTTCTGGATAGTCCTGGCTAAACCAGCTCAATGCTCACTAAATACACAGTGGGTTTTAAGAATCCGATTTCGATCTCCACAGTTCGATCTCCACAGGGATCAGAGTGTTTTTTCATTTCTGCACGTTTGCATTTACTGACAAATGAAATGTAGAAACAGTGGAACTCGTGGTGTGTTCACATGAAAGTCAGACGTGTTCTCTACTCGACCTCTGGATGTCGTAGTTACGTGAATGTGCTGCGTTTAACACTTGAACACTGGAAGTCCCGTGTGGTCGCCTGTTCTGAGAAGAGCGTCCTGTGTGGCTGCTAACGCTCCATTAGACTTCTCCCTCCCCAGACACCTCCTCCAGCGGGTCCAGGTCAAACTCACCTCTGTGTCGTCGCTGAGCTCCATGTCCTTTATGTCGTCTCTGAGTTCTGTGTCATCTGTGTCGTCCCTGAGCTCGGTCACAAACAGCTCAGAATACACAGACTTCAACGAAACCTTCTGCCCCAGCTCCAGACCCTCACTCACACTCTCACACTGAGCCTGCAGGTGGCGCCGGTGCTCCTCTGAAACAGGACAAAACAAACATCAGACACAGAGGACACTAGGGCTGTAGTTCTTTAGTCGATTAGTCGATTAATCTGTCGATGGGCTTTAGTCGACCCAGCCCGAGCCCGCGCACGTCGTGTCCGAACCCGACCGGAACCTGTGCCTAAGCCCCGCCCACTCACTGAACTGTGGCATTTTAATGACAGAAAAAGCTTCTTATGATGTCCAACGTGTTTAATGTAAGTGTGTCTCGCCGCTAAACACGCTTCCTCCACTTCTCTCTCTCTCTCTCTCTCTCTCTCTCTCCTCTCTCTCGCGCCGTACAGTTTGCCACTTAAACACTGACTTTTTTTAATCACTGCGGTGGTTTTGTGCTGTGTTCTGACGCGGCTGTCAATCATCCGCGACGCGCACGTGTTCAGTGCGGCTCTGCGTCTTGGTCCACATTTCTCACGTAGTTGTCGGGCCTGCACGGGCTCGGGCCCAGAATCTAAACTCTAAACACACTGTGTCATATTCATTTCTGTGTAAATTGTTGTTTTTGCATGAACTCCATTGCACTTTTGCCTTTTTGCGTCAGATAAATTGTCAGATCAAACTATATTTTTTTTAGCTTCAGAGCTTTAGCCACGCCCCCCTTTTTAGTCGACTAATCGGTCGATGGGACATGTCTTTAGTCGACCAAGAATTTCTTTGGTTGACTACAGCCTAGAGGACACACAGGTTTGAACGACTGCACCATGAAGGATCTGAACATGTCGGTCTCACCTCTGACGGCCGCGAGCTCAGAGTCTGTCTTCTCCACCGACACACGAAGAGTCTGAAGAGTCTGCAGAGCTTCCAGAACGTTCCGAGTCTCAGGGAGGGTCACAGGTTCTGCAGAGAACATGGGGCCTGTGGCTTTGGACCAGTCGCTTCTTAAAGATTCACAACTCGGACCTCGTGTTTTCCATCTGAGAACAAAACAAACATCTGTGTTAAGTCCAGTTATGATCCTCTGGTCCTGGTCTGGGTCCTGGTCTGGGTCCTGGTCTGGTCTAAGGTGGAGTGTGTCTGCCCTCTCACCGTAGGGTCAGTGGTTCTGTAGAGAACATGGGGCCTGTTGCTTTGGAGCAGTCGGTTCTTAAAGATTCACAACTGGGAGCAGCAGAGACGCTTTTCCATCTACAAAACAAACATCTGTGTTAAAACTGGTTATGATCCTCTGTCTGGGTCTGTCCTGGTCTGGGTCTACAGTCTGTCAGTGTGTCTGCCCTCTCACCGTGTGTTCAGTGGTTCTGTAGAGAACATTGGGCCTGTGGCTTTGGAGCAGTCGCTTCTTAAAGATTCAAGACTCGGACGTTGAGATCTTCTTTTCCATCTGTGAACAAAACAAACATTTACTTTTAGTTTGTCCTCATCACGTCTGGGTTTGTGGGTCTTAAAGCTTCACTGTGTCACTTTTTGATCAATAAATAAAAGTTTATTGAAGTATTGTTTGTCCTGGAGAAACAGTTTCCAAAGAAAGCCCGTTTTTTCCACATTAAGACGTAAACACATGTGTCTGTGTTAAGAATATTCCACTGTATAGTTTCTACTGTCACTTTAACTTTAGTGCTGCCTTCAGACCAGACAGTGTTTGATTTCATGCATTGAAAAGAATTTTGACGCAGAATATTTTCGAAGCTGACGCCCCAACAGGCCCAAAATGTCCCACTGCACGACGAGGGACAAGGACACTCTTACACCCCGTGGACAGATCAGTGAGAGAGAGACGTAACTTTGTCCTCCTCCAGACAGTTCTTTTGATCAGGCTGTCATCGGAGCGTCCGTCTTTTGTTTTTCTCCAGGCTTCTGGGAGCCAATCAGAAAGCTTGTAACAGCAACAGCACCGTGTTTGTGCCGTTCTTTTTGCTCCTACGCTCAAAAGTCACTCGGCGTCAAAGTCAAAGCTGATCTGTGACCTGACTGTGACTGGTTTAACAGACTAAACTCACCTGGAACCTGATCAACTCCAGACAGAAGCTCCAAAAGCAGCTTGTGCCCAGAGTTGCCAAGTCCGCTTCTTTAAAGCGACTTTGGGCTTCTTATTTTGGAAAGTCGCTTGTGAATTTTGACGGTCGCGGGTTGCGGTTTTTTTGGGCTTTCTCCTTTGCGACACTTTGGCGTCGTAAGCAAGGTGATTTCTGGCATTTTTATCAAGTTTGATTCACAAAAATTACCCACTAATGACAAAAATGTGGACTTTTTGCATATTTTCATGTTTTTAAAAACTTTATTAATGATCAAATACTATTTAAAATATGCCAAAAATCATTGACCAACGTTTTGCTGTGACACATAATGTTTAATTAATTGCTTATTTTAACTACTTTTTATTGAGTGCCTGAAGTCGCTTGTTTTGGGCTTTTGTCAAAGGCCAGGTCGCTTGTTGCTCTCTGAAATCTGGCAACCCTGCTTGTGCCAGGACGTAACATAACCAACGCCTCAGGTGTGAGCGTCGACTTCACAAGACGCAGCGTCAGCAGAAACACGAACAAGAGAATTTCAACCTCTAGACGCTTCAAGACGCAGGTTTACGTTGACTGAACATGGAAACTGGACACTTTAGACGCTCCGACTCTGTCTGGTCTGAACGCAGCATTAGTGGTGGTGCAGTCTGTCAGTGTGTCTGCCCTCTCACCGTGTGGTCAGTGGTTCTGCAGAGAACATGGGGCCTGTGGCTTTGGACCAGTCACTTCTTAAAGATTCACGACTGAGAGCTGCAGAGACGGATTTCCATCTGAGAACAAAACAAACATCTATATTTAGTCTGGTTATGATCCTCTGGTCCTGGTCTGGTCCTGGTCTGGTCCTGGTCTGGGTCTACAGTCTCAGGTCTGCCCTCTCACCGTGCGGTCACAGGTTCGTTCTTTAAATCCAAACAGCTGAAACTGCGACCCACCGTCCTGCGTCTGTGAACAAACCGAACGGGAACTTTTAGTCTCGTCTGAGTTTAATCTGAGTTTAAACTTTACGCTTTAGTGGTGAAGCAGCTCCGCCCTCTTACCGCTTGGCCACAGGTTCTTCTGAGACTCCGGAGCTGGGACCTGGAGAGTCTGGAGAGCTGAAAGAGAAAAGAGGAACGTTCAGAACAGAAGAAAAGAGATCAGATGTGTTCCCTTTTTAAGCTGTTTTAACTTCACCTGCCAAACACTGAAATAAGTCTCTTTCTAATACAGACACTACAATGTGGGACAAATGAAGGATATTTAGTCTTATTTTGTCCTGCTAAAGTAAAATGTGTGTGCACTGAGTTAGTCTTTGTAAAAATTAAAAAAACATGAATTACACAAACGTCTAAAACAGAACAAGTCTGATTCTGGTCCAAACCGGTTTTTACCGACAGAAGTTTGTCTGCAGGACGGACCACTGGACTGATTTGTCTGGATTTGTCTGGATTTGTCTGGATCTTTGGAGGAAACACAGACGACACGAGAACATTCAGACGTTACACTGACCTGAACTCTATGAGGAGATCTTTGCTCTTCATGGTTTCACGTCTGAGAGCTCCAGACAGAGACCAACGAGACAGATGAGAGAGTCTGAGGAGAAACAAACAAACGTCACAGTTTAGATTTTAGATCTACGGCTTTGACTTAAGGAACTCTGGGATTGTCTAATATTAAAGACAAAATATCAAATCTACATCAAGAGCAGCAGCTGCAATAAGACTGTGAGCTGCATCCAAGTCAGGTCCAAGTCAGGTCCAAGTCAGGTCCAAGTCAGGTCCAAGTCAGATCCAGGTCAGTCCAAGTCAGATCCAGGTCAGGTCCAAGTCAGGTCCAAGTCAGGTCCAAGTCAGATCCAGGTCAGGTCCAAGTCTTAAGTCAGCGGGTCGTCAGGGTAAGTAAAGTCAAGTCGTTGCATTGGCATCAAAGACAAAAATAAAAGCCATGATTTGACACACAGTGACTTTGTAAAATGAAAAACATATTGTCCCATTCCTGTTTTAATTCAATCCAAAAAATACTTTTATATAAAATGAAAATCTATATAATTATTTTCACATCTGGTTCATCATTACAGGACTTTGAAGACTTCCTCCAGCTCCAAATAGCATCACCTTGTATTTTTATTGTTCGTGTTAGTCTCAAGTTACAAGTCATTAAAGTGTGACTCGAGTCAAGTCTCCACCTCTGGAAATGAAAAATGTTTGTAAGTGAAGAGCAGTTTTGTGTCTGTGAGCGCACATCAACACCAGATGGTGCTGTAGGACTGTAGTTTACCACTCCACCCCTCTTTCCTCTCTCTCTTCTCTTTCTCCCCCTCCCTCCTCCCTTCTTTTCTCTCTCCCCCTCTTTCATCTCCCTCCCTCGCTCTCTCTCGCTATCTCTGTCAGTTGTGTACTCCTCCCTTCCTCTCCCCCTCTCTCCTCTCTCTCTCTCTCCCCTCTGTCAGTTGTGTACTCCTCCCTTCCTCTATCTGACCCCCACTCCCTCTCCCCCTCTCTCCCTTTCTCCTCTCTCTCTCTCTCTCTCTGAGTTGTTTACTCAGCCCTTCCTCTCCCCCCTCCCTTTCTCTCTTCCCTCCCTCCCTCCCTCCCTCCCTCTTCTTCCTCTCCCTCTCTCGCTGTCAGACGTTTACTCCTCCCTCTCTCTACCCTATCTCTGGCTCCTCCCTCTCCTTCTTCAGTTATTTACTCCTCCTCTCTCTCTCTGTTGTTTGTTCCTCCCTTCCTCTCTCTGTCTCCTCCCTCCTTCTACTCTCTCTCTCTCGTTACTCCTCCCTCTCTCTACATTCTCTCTCCTTCTCCCTCGTAGTTGTTTACTCTGGAGAGGAAGGGAGCTCTGTCTCCTCCTCCGTCCTGACACTTTGCCTATAAAAGTCCACACGATCATATTTCGTCTAAATTAACTCACATCCATCATTCATTCATTCATTTTCTACCGCTTAATCCCGTAGGGGTCGCGGGTGACTGGAGCCTATCCCAGTGACTTTGGCCTTAGGCGGGGAACACCCTGGACATGGCCAACTCGTCGCAGGGTTAGACAGACAACCATTCACTCTCTCATTCACTCACCAAGGAAATTTACAGTGATGCCCAATTAACCTAAACATGCATGTTTTGGAGGTGGAGGAAACCGGAGTACCCGGAGAAAACCCACGGTGACACGGGGAGAACATGCAAACTCCACCCAGAGAGATCGTGAGATGTTGACATGGTCCGACCCGGGAGTCGAACCCACGACCTCCTTATTGGGAAGCCAGAGCTCTAACCACTTGGCTACCGTGCACCCCACACATCCATCAAAAGTCTCGGTTTACAGTTTGGATCAGATCCTCGTGAGGTTTGGATTTGGTTTGTGTGTTTGCTTTGCAGGATCTGAAGTTTGAACACAAAAAAGAAGAAGAAGTGAACAGGCCTGAACGTGTGACGCACTTTCACAGCCGCAGAAGGAAACATTTTAGACTGAAATCAGACCGGACCAGACCAGACCAGACCAGGCTCTCCCGCGGTGTCTGGTCTGGTCCTGTCCGGGTCGAGCGCGTCTCTCCCGGGTCTTACTCACTCTCTCAGGCCGCTCCTCGTCCTCCCGTCCTCCGCTCGGATCATGACCTCGGGCCGTACGTCTCCGCTCATCCGCGCTGCACCTGGACAAAAAAACACGCTTAAACACGAGCCACGGGAACGAGAGACTTATCAGGGGCGAGGAAGGGGGAGAGAGAGAAGGAGGAAAGTCCAAACGGCTCGGCTCGGTTCGGCGCGCTCACCACAGTTTCGCTTTCAGACTCTGAATGTGGAAAGTGCGGTCGGTTTACAGGAAATCACGTGACCCGAGTGTTTGAAGCCTCAGCTCAAGTCTGTACACAGGTTTATGTTTAAAAATCAGACTTCCTGTCCGTGGGTTTGTTTTCACTACGTCACACCAGTGAGCCGTGGACGGGACACGCGTGGTAAAGTTTACAATCAGGAGAAAACGTCACGAAATGTGTATGATCTCATCAGTCAATGTTCACTTTTCCAGCTGAAATGTTGCTCACACAGTTGGACTCGTGAGGTCTACACACTTCTTAAACTGTTCACACTCAGTATAACATCTGACTTTTCAAGTGTCACCAGAGAAAAAACTCAAAAGTCCAGAGAAACTTCATCAATTGAGCTATTACCCAAAAACACATCAGTTTCTACAACAATCTTAGAATCAAATCTTATGATCAGATTCAAGATGTATTGTTGTATGTGGTCTTTCAATGGAAGTATAATGAGCTAAACATGTTTGTCAAAGCCTGATCCCGTCAGATCTCAACGCTAAGCAAGTTAGGGCCTGGTTAGTACTTGGATGGGAGTCACAGTGGGATGACAGGAGTAGATTATCTTTGTGTCCTCGTGCAAGACACCTAACCCACTCTGCCTCTGTGTCTGTTACACTTGGTGAGTGGAGACTAGATTGTAAAGCACTTTGAGTGCCTGGAAGGTGGAAAAGCACTATATAAATCAGGCATGTCCAAACTGTCAAACTTTTTTTTGACCCTCAGACTTCTTGCTAGATTGGCCCATTGAACAAAAAGTTTGTTTTTAATGTAAAATTTGAGCAATTCTCCTATCATAGTCGAAATAAGATACACTTTTTCGTTATATAAACCTAAAAAGACAAAATTTTGAATGATTCGCTTCACAGTATGGCCCTCTGCTCCATATAGGTTTCAAAATGCGGCCCACTGTGAAAAAAGTTTGGACACCCCTGATATAAATAGACCATTAACCACACAGAAAGGCCGAGGCTGCGCGGAGTGGAACCCTTCTTGCTGTGAGGCTAACCACTCTGCCACTGTGCCGTCATGAAAAACTTTAAACTGTTGCATAAATCAAACCCACATCTTGTTACATTGTTGCACAAAGAATCATTTGTGAAAGTTAAACTGATTCTTAGATCATAACCACCGTCTTTATGACTAAACAGAATGTGTGTTTGTCTTTGTATGTAGTTTAACCCTTTAGTGTCTCTGCTCAGATGTGATTCATCCGTGAACAGTCCCGGAGCGTCTGCAGCTCAGATCTCTGTGGAGAGAGTTTCATGTTTCTGTGGAAAGTCCAGGACTCCAGGTCAGAGTCAAAGATCCTCCTCAGACAGTCTTCATGCAGGTCCAGACTCATCCAGACTCATCCAGACTCATCCAGACTCATCCAGACATATCCAGACTCATCCAGACCTGTGAAACGTATCGTCTCCTACAGCCTGGTGTGTGTCCGAGGTTTGATATGATCAACCTGAGCGATATTCACTAAAAAGATATTATGTCAGTCCAACAGTTCAACAGTCAGTCCAATGTCTCAGTGATTTGACCAGTTATTCGTGGTAAATAACTATTCAGGAAGGAAAAAATGCTAAGATTTTATATCTATATATTGGCATGTTCTCCCTGTGTCACTGTGTGTTTCCTCCAAAAACCTGCATGTTTAGGTTCAGTGAGTGAATGAGAGAGTGAATGTTTGTCTCTAACTCTGTGATGAGTTGGCCACTGTCCAGGGTGTTCCCCACCTAAGGCCCAAAGTCACTGGGATAGGCTCCAGTCCAGTCACCCACGACCCCTAACGGGATTAAGCGGTAGAAAATGAAAAAAAAATAAATAAATAAACAAACATATATAATAATTTATACCAAAAATAACAAATCTGTGCTCTGGCTCCAACACTTTCTGTGGTTCATATTTTACAAAAACTAAATGTATTTAATTTCCCATCCAATGAGTTATAATAATGACTAGAGAGAGCGTGGGGCCTGTTGCCATGGCAGCTGCGGCGGCCATCTTGCGAGGGGAAAGGCAGCAGAATTCTAATTGAAAACAACATAAAAACAAGGTCAGATCATTCATAGTTGAAGGGGGTATTGAACATATTTTTATATATTTATAGTCCACATAATACAGAAGACTGGTTTCTGTCTGTGTCTGGTCATTTTTCCTCTGAATTGTGAATATAAATATTCAGCCTAAAAACACTGCACGTGGCTGGATTTGATACAGAATTTAATTATTTTGGTGTGTTATTACATTATATCAGCACAAACATTTATCATTATTGTGTTGGCTTCACTGCTGTTACTAAAAGAAGATTTTAATAGCTAAAAATAAAAGTAGTTTTTCACTTTAGTTTGGTTGAACAGAAGCATAAATAAATGTACAAATACATAAAAGTTCAATTATCAAAGTATTTAAGTAAAAAAGTCACTTCAAAGTTCAGATTACCATTAGTTTGTCTGAGAACTTCAGTTAAGTCTTCAACACAAGATGGAGCTGGAACTGGACATTTGTTGCTATAGGTTACCATGGCTACAGATCCCTCCAAACAGACGCCTGAACCTCCTCAGCTAGCTCCTCTCAATGTGGGGGAGCAGCGACTCTACTCTGAGTTCTCACCCTGTCTCTAAGGGAGCGCCACTCTGCAGAGGAAACTCATTTAGACGCTTGTATCTGTGATCTTGTCCTTTCAGTCGTTACCCAAAGCTCATGTCACAGGTGAGGTTGGAACGTAGACGACGGTAAATCGAGAGCTTTGCCTTTTCGACTCAGCTCCTTCTTCACCACAACAGCCTGATATGGTCTGATACAGAGACACTGATCCTCCTCAATCTCACCTCCATCCTTCATCACTGAGAACAAAACCCAGAGAGACTTGAAATCCTCCACATGAGGCAGGACTAGTTTTTGGTGTTTGGATAGACAAACACCTGACATGAAAACCACATACTGATCATGTAAAAATAAAAATATCACAGGTTATAGCTGTATTATACAAAGTTAAAGAGTCGCTAAACAGAACTGCATTACATTTATTGTACAATTCATTGATTGTTCCATATCTGACCTATTGTATTGAAGTCTGGGGAAGTGCTTGTAAAACCTGTTCACCCAGTTTACCTTTTGCAGAAAAGAGCTGTAAGAATCATAAGCGGATCTAGATATAGAGCTTTGACGAATCCAATATTTCTACAGCTAAAGATTTTGAAATTTAATTGAATGAATTAGTAGAACTTGGTATGTTAAAGGTCATGTATAAAACTTTACCTGTTAATCTACAAGGACTATTTACCAAAAGTGAAAGCTGTTATGATTTAAAAGGAACTGAAATCTTTAAAAAAACAAAGTTTAGAACAACAAAGGAAACATGTATTTGGTTTATGGAACAGTCAAGATGAAAAAATTAAAACTTCCAAATGTTTTCAATCATTTAAACAGAAGGTGAAATACTCTCTGTTGCAAAAATATGACAAGGTTTAGTCATTGCTGTTGTTTGCCGTGAACTATTATAATATGAATAGTTTATATTCTCTGTATCAAACTGTATTTCTCTGTCACGTAACAAAGCTGTAAGTAGCTGTGTGTCACTTTAAAATAGTCGGAACTGTAAAGATTTCTTGAAAAAAAAGGGGGCAGATATTAACTTCTTTCTGCTCCTTTTCATTCAAAGACTTTATGTTAACAATTTCTAAACATTGTTTTGTTTGTTTGTTTTTTATGTTTACTATAATGAATGAAACTAAAAAATGAAATGGACTCTCCACCACCTGGAGTGAAGAGTTAATTTCCTAAATGTATCAAAAACAATAAAGTTCTGTAACTAGTGATAAAAGATGTGTTTTAGTTTTACAGGAACTTGCCCAGACTGAGCTGAGTGTGGAGAATAAATGACCTGACTTAACTCTAACGGCCAGATTATCAAGCGTTTGCTCATGTGCAAACAGGTTAGGGGGAGCAAAACCTTGGCAGAGATGACATTTTTCTCTCTCACACTCTAAAGATGCAGAATTTGAGGTGGTTCATATCTGTTTTGTTTAGTTGGTTGTATGTGCATCTTCCAATATGGGGAGTTAATGTACGTATGTATATTAACTGAGTTTCAGGAGCAGGACCACAGCTCCTTTGCACCAGGAAACCACGCCTCGCTCGTCTTCTCGGACACACCTCCAATTACCCAGAAGCCTCTACTTAAACAGTCCTTTCCTAACAACACGTCTTGTCTCAGATCTCTCGACAGAGAGACACACTCACGCCCTAGCAGGCATCTTTAACACATCCCGACTCGTTCAGCCACCATGCTTGAACACTGACCTGTTCGTCGTCTCCAGTCCTCATTTCTTCACAGGGCGATAGTTCTCCCAGTTCCCGCCAAACCAGCATCAAGCTGCGCCTCCTTCACAAGCATCAGACCAGCTATTCACAATCGCCAGCTCCGTAATCATGGACCACGTATTATATTCCTCTCCGGCTCGGATCGCTCCTTCATCCGTCCGGAAGCTTCAGCGGCCCAGCGCCCGCTCACCAGCCGTCTTCGCTCCCGCCAAGCAGCAGCTGGCGCCCGCCCCGAGCTTGCGGCTTCTCCTCTCCCAGCAGATGAACCATAAAGTCTCGGCAACCGGCCCGCAACGCGTGCAGAAGAAGGACCTTCATCAGTGGTTGCATCACACTAGCTCCCGTGGTTACGTTCAATCCAAGTCATGCTCACATGCTCACAACCGCCTTCGCTCCCGCCAAAGCACCCGCGCAGCTGCGCACGCCCCGAGCTTGCGGCTCTCCTCTCCCGCAGACGATTCATCATGTCTCGGCGCCCGACCCGCAACGCGTGCAGAAGAGAAATCCTCTTTCACCGCTTGCATTGCCAGAGCTAGCTCAACACTTCCTGGTTCCCAACCCGGCGTGCAGCCATTGACGTCATCGCCTCTCATCCGCATCTCGGCGCTTCAGGCTCATCTCAGCGCTTCAGCTCCCTCTGGCGGCAGGAACCAGGTAGTACCTCCCCTCAAGCACTGTCCCGCTCAGCATGATATCAATCAATTGATCTATTTCCGTATTTCTTCTGCTAACTCAGCTGCACTCAATCCCCATGCACATACATCCCTTCATCCCATCTTTTCTCTTTATTTCGCCATATCTGACAGATGGCTTCTCACACTCTGCCCTCCTACAAGCATATTAGTTACGCTGCGTAACCAGGTTCTATGAGTACTGCAACAAGCTGCATACAGCAAGTCAAGCAGCCCTCTCATCCATTCCACTCTTCTGCTCTATCACTTTCACCCACCCTTATCCCCCTCCCTGAAACCCCGCCCCTTCTCCAACACTACATGTATCATTTCATTTATGTCTGTTTTCTACCCGCACTGGCTGCTCTCAATCCTCATACACATATATTTCTTCATCCCTCCATCCCCTCCCTGATCCTCGCCCCTTCCCCAACAGTATTTTGCTGTCTCTTTTGTTCCAGCCAGCTCCTTTCAGCTTCAGCTCCTTTCAGCTTCATAATTCCACTTTAGGCCCGCTGCTACGTCCACTATGCTATTCTAGTTCGCGCTTGTCGTTCTAAGTTACTTATTTACTGAAGCCTTGTATCTCTTATACTATTTAAGTTTTCTTCTCATTTTCACCAATGCTCCTCTAATCTTGCTTACCCTTCACGTGCTGTCCAGTATTTCTGGTTGCACCACACCAGCTCCTGTGGTCACTTTCATCAAAGTCATGCAGCACTCAGAGCTTCAGTCCCGGCTTCGCCATTTCATAATCATTCTAGCTTGCGCTTGCTTGTTGTTCAGTCTTCGTCCGGCTGCCACCAGTCTAAGCTAGTTAATCATTGTTTACTCTAGCTAGCATTCTAGCTACCTTTCGATGCTACCACAGTCCTTTCAAATTATTTAGGTTGCTAGCGCTACTTCATCACATTGGTTATCTAAGATAGTCTTGACATTTCTGCCCTAATAGATCACATCACTTATGCGCTTCACACCCTTATTCGGCTGTGTTTATGTAAATCTTGGTTTCAAACTATCTGTTGCATCAGTCTGTCTACGCTTGCCAAATTCTTTATCTAGAGCTCGCTATCTCCGATAGTTCAGGCGTATCAGACTCATAGCCTCATCATCGTAGATCAAGCAAGCTTGTCGCACATGTAGCGATGCTATTTTATCACGGATGCATACTAAGCGGTTTGCTTCTCTTGCTCACGCTCAGTATCGACATTTCAGCTGCATACTTCACACACATCACTCTGTCAATTTTCGTCTAATACCAGCTTCACATCATGTTAGCTAGCATCGTTCCCTCTTGCTCACTCTTTCAATAGCGGCTATGCTAATTCGTTCGCTTGATTGTGCTTCTTTTTCAGTCACGGTTAAGCTACTGTATCTCGTTCACTCACATCATTCTCGTCACGCTAGCTTGTTATACAGACAACCATGCTATTCTTATGCCCACAAAGGGCTTCTCACTCAGCTTGCCCATGCTTAGTCTCGATATGTAGTGCCGCTATCCTAAGTCAGTCCTCGTAGGCCTACTCATACGCCGACATGCGTCACTTCAGCTCTTTAGCTAGCATTGCTTCCCTCTTGCTACACTCCTCTCGTCATTCCACTTCAGTACATACCATTCTGCTCATGGTCTTAGCACTTTCGGTTTAGGCTTCTACACCACTTCTCGTCAAGCTAGCTTCAGACCATCTTCTCTGGTCAGTTAGGGTTATTTCACCCATCGCCGCCTCATTCATTCTAGTTCAGTCCGCTATCCTACGCTACCACCGCTTGTGCTAACCATGTCTCCCTTACCCTTCTCCTCATTCTACCTTCTCCCCACTCATCCCCTCCCCTCATTCATCTCTCACTCCCTCCAATCCATCCTTCCGCCCAGCATAGAGCTACTGCCAGTCACCCAGATTCATCACCAAATTGAGACCCCTCCTAGAGTCGTTCGACGAGCTCCTAGACTTCCTCCTATCGTTCGACGGGCACCAGGACTCTCCTCCTAGAGTCGTTTGTCGGGCACCAGGACTCTCCTCCTAGAGTCGTTTGTCGGGCACCAGGACTCTCCTCCTAGAGTCGTTCGACGGCACCAGGACTCTCCTCCTAGAGTCGTTCGACGGGCACCAGGACTCTCCTCCTAGAGTCGTTCGACACGCGCCAGGATTCTCCTCCTAGAGTCGTTCGACGGGCACCAGGACTCTCCTCCTAGAGTCGTTCGGCAGACAACAAGACGCCCCTTCAGGAGTCTCGGCAGGCACAAAGATGCCCCCATGCAGTCTTCAAGGAGCACCAGGATGGGTCCCCACCTTCAATCCTCCCCTTTCTCATCCCTTATCCTATTCTAGTCTTCCCTCATTCATCCTTCACCCTATTCAAGCCTAAACTCAATCGTCCCTCATCCTATTCAACTCTTTCCTCAGTCATTCCTTATGTCATGCTCTCCCTCGTTGTTCATCGAGGACCTAACTATGTCCGCATTTCCATGGCGTCCCTCTCAAAATCAACCTCCAATATCTGCATACCTCATTGTCTCATCAGCTACTCTTCTGGTTTTGTCAGACCATCCTCAAGCCACAGAGCTCGAGTCTCCATTTCATCCTGCATTCCAGTTCATGCCACGGTATTGGCACCAAGGCAGCACTTCATCTTACTACGCCTTTACATACAAGAGAGCGCTTTGACAACTGAACAATTTCATTCACCCCGCTCTCGAATCAATTATCAGCCTTCGACTTGTTCTATCCCACTGTCATTACAGCATTCTTTGGGGGTCTGAGTTGCTCCCCGAGTCCACACGACTCAAACCTCCACATTCTCTCTTTCCAACTCTGTCACAAACAATGTCTCTCCTCTCACAAGCTACTCATTCTGTAGACCTCTATCATTTAAACTGACCCTGCACCTGCTTCCATTCCAGGAATCCAGATGGTTCCCACCTAAAGCTGATGATCAACATTCTGCTTCGTTTTAGCCTCCTTCAACTAATCCAGCTCGCTCTCCAGTCTGTCAGGCCTTGCCTACAATCTCACTCTGCTCAATTTACAACCGATAGGTCGACTCAAGGTTCCCTCTAATCCGTTCTTAGTTCCATATATTCAATTAGCTTGTTTCACGTTACTACTCCAAGAGAAGGAACTCCCTGCCTCCACAGTACCACCCTGAAGTTAAGATGTCATCCTGCCCACGTTTCTGTTTCACACATCTCGTCTCTGCCCTGGGTCTGCATTCACTATGCTCTGCATTCTCTCCGTAAGCCAGAAGAGCGGAGTCCATTGCTACCCGTTTCCACCTTTGTGCCAGACCCAGGTCAGGTAATAAAGCTCCCAGAGCAGGCTGCCTCCTGTACAGTTCCTGCTACTCATAATGGTTCACGTCATATCTGCATTGATCTTGGCTCGCTCAGATTTCTTTGACATCAGAGGTTCTTTCCCTTCAATGCATTAACCTTCTCTTCTAATTGTCTCAAGGTTGTTTTGCCGTTCCAGTATTTACTCATTTACTTCCTCCCTGTCTTAGCCACCTGGACAGCTTCCATAGCTTCTGCCCAAACTCTCCAGTATCTCAGGGCGATCCAAGGCCTGGTATCAATCTCACATCAGAACACTTCTCCTCCAGTAACCGTGCAGATCACTTTAGAATCTCTTAGTGTCTCTTGAGGAGTCTACCATTATCCAGTGCTTTCTCCATTCGGGCTATTAGTACCTCCTTACTGCAAGCTTCCCTTCTTGAGCCAGATTCTCATACTCTCATACAACTCCTCTAGTCTTGTCTCAACTCACACGTCGTCAAGCTCATTACGTCATTGGGAACGTGCTCATTTCACTTTCTTCATCTCTCTTTTGGGGGTCCTAAATCGGCTGCACGGATCGCCGAGACAGAGCCCCCATCCACAGTCTCTCGATCCAGCCATCAATCATCAATCATCAATAAATATCTTAATTGCATTCTTTGGTGGTGTGGTCCTTGCTAGTGAATGGGGAGTTAATGTACGTATGTATATTAACTGAGTTTCAGGAGCAGGACCACAGCTCCTTTGCACCAGGAAACCACGCCTCGCTCGTCTTCTCGGACACACCTCCAATTACCCAGAAGCCTCTACTTAAACAGTCCTTTCCTAACAACACGTCTTGTCTCAGATCTCTCGACCCCACCCTCCCACCCCTCATCTCATCTGTCCTCCTGCTGGAGACATCTCTATCTACAGGTGGGGGGGTCCTAAATCGGCTGCACGGATCGCCGAGACAGAGCCCCATCCACAGTCTCTCGATCCAGCCATCAATCATCAATCATCAATAAATATCTTAATTGCATTCTTTGGTGGTGTGGTCCTTGCTAGTGAATGGGGAGTTAATGTACGTATGTATATTAACTGAGTTTCAGGAGCAGGACCACAGCTCCTTTGCACCAGGAAACCACGCCTCGCTCGTCTTCTCGGACACACCTCCAATTACCCAGAAGCCTCTACTTAAACAGTCCTTTCCTAACAACACGTCTTGTCTCAGATCTCTCGACCCACCCTCCCACCCTCATCTCATCTGTCCTCCTGCTGGAGACATCTCTATCTACAGGTGGGGGGTCCTAAATCGGCTGCACGGATCGCCGAGACAGAGCCCCCATCCACAGTCTCTCGATCCAGCCATCAATCATCAATCATCAATAAATATCTAATTGCATTCTTTGGTGGTGTGGTCCTTGCTAGTGAATTAAAGTTTGTGTAAAATGCTATCCCCTCGCCTAATTGACCTTTCGCCGAGCCCGCCCCAAACGGCTCTTGTCCAATCAAACATTGTAGCAACCGTTGCTATTAAATATGGTCCGTCAAATCTTGAGCTCCAAGCAAGACGGTGAAGCGATGCGCCTACGGTTTATGAAAAGCGGACCGGAGATACCCCGAATATTGACTGGAGGAGTGTGTTCCTTCCATTTCTAAAGCCGAAAACAACTTGAGCAGTGCCTACAATGGATTAAACAGTACGGGCGGTCGGGACAGCTCCTCTACCAGCAAATATATGGAGAAAATGTCTGCTCAAAGGTAAAACTAATGCTTAACTATAGCTATGGACTTACTGTGTTGTTAGATCTAGAGGCAAAAACACAAACTAGACTGAAGTTCTACCACGCGAGGATATAACTGCAGAAGTTACGCTCCAAGCTGCTAAATTAGCGAGCCTCTTAGCTTTAGCCAACACGGGTAGGTTTAGCTCGCTAACATAGCCTCGTAAATGAACAATATTCTTACAATAGAGAAAAATAGACCTTAACATATGAAAACGAACTTACCGCAGTGCAAGAGCAGGACAAGGCTGTGCTTGTTGTATTTGAGGTAATGTTAAAGATCATGGGTTCTCTGATTTAGCTTGAGACCAGTAGCATTAGCTCCATAGAAGTTATGTCCTCTGTTGCGTATTTTAATGTTTTGAATAAATCCCTCCACTGCATCGTGAATCCTTTTGCCTCGATCTAGAGGATATCACGGAAAAATTGCTTTAAAAAAGTCATTAACGCGAACAGGAGTACTTCTTTCTGTCATTGAAGTCTATGGCACGCTGTCATATTTGACGGACGTAGCAAACAGTAACTAAGGAGGGTGGGGCTCGGCGAAAGGTCAATTACTAATCACTGTGCTTCTTTCATTCAGAGCTCCCGGTTGGCCAAGCTCCTGCTCCGCCTGCTCAAAAGGAGCGGAAGTCTCTCGCTCTCTCTCTCTCTCCAGCCACGCCACGCCGCGCCACGCTCTCTTTTTTTTCCTTTTCTTTTACGCACCACACTCGCACCTTTCAACACGCTCATCTCACACACCAAAGTTATCATATACTGACGTTCATTCGCACCACAGCACATTTCTCAATTACAAACATATCAACAGTACACCGCCCAACACAACATACATAAAGGTTATTTACTGATCGTACTTACACTACACGCAACCACGCAAATTACACTACACTGACAACATACAGACATTGATTATTGTTTATTTAAAAAAATATTTAAAATAAATATTTAAAAACTTCTTCTGTTTGAACCCTTCCTTTTTTGTTGTGGCTTTAGAGCCGGGTCGCAACAATAACATTGGATTTTTTTATTTTGCACCAGCAATTTAGCGTCTGGCTTGATAAATCAGGCCCTGAGTCTCCAGACCAAAAAACATGTTTTAATCCACCTCAGCAAAAAAATAAAGACATTTGCACACTGTTCAAAACTGGTGATGAGACACTGACCTACTGCAGCTATAGAAATGACTCAGCCACAGTGACTCATGTGTTTGTGTTTAAGGATGAGCCGACAGGTTTGTGCTGAGTAACTGTTAGTCAGTGTTAGCTCAGTTAGCGCTGTGTTAGCATCAACACTTGTGTCTAATTTTACACGTGTCAGTGTAAAATGTTCTCACATCAGCAGTGACAGTGAGCTGTGGATGTACTAGCCAAGTAAAAAGACTTTACAAAAACAAAACTAAATTCAGTAAAGAACAGATGTGTTTGTGCCTCAAGATAATTCAGAAATCAGCTGCTCCAGGCACAGACACGTTATGTCACACACACGTTTGGATCTGTTTAAAGTTGTCATACAAAACGTTTAATGAGTGAAATATTCTTTTAGAGGTTTCATGGTGAAGCACAGACAGTGGGTTTTTTAGAGGAAAGAGGAAAAACAGAGAGTATTCCAAATGCCAAGAGTAAGAAAAAGAATGAAAAACAGATGCTTACCATATAGAAACATTACTTTAAGCAGGAGCCATGCTATTCATTAATATATAGTTTTCAAGATAAATATTGTTTTTCCATCCTTTTTTATTTTTTTAATGACTTAATTGTTTTTATATATAACTAATGTCGCCTAGAAATCCATGAAACTTTTGTGTAAATATATTTTCACATTATAATAAAGAGTTGGAGTAACATGTCTTTTCACGATTATGTTGACCATCAAATAGATACACACGCATATTTTGCATTTAGAGTGATCAACTGTCTCAATATTCTAACCCAAAACATAATCACAGTGTAATTAGGAGAAAAACAGTCTGTAAACTCTCACATTTCTGCTCAGAATGTTCAAACGTGACTTACCTCTGAGTGTGGAGGCTGGTTTTCTGTTTCCTCACAGCCTGAAGACAACACGCTGCAGAAACAATAGTCGTGTTCAAGATGGTCAAGGCGGTGCAGTCGGCTTCGAGCGTTAAGGGGGTCAGGTCTGACAGACAAGCAACTGTCCGTAGCGCTGATTGTCTCTTGCGCTGTCATTCTGACCCGACCCTCCCTTAAACGCCTCGAGCCGACTGCACCGCCCTTGACCATCTTGAACAAGACTAATGTGGCTCTGACTCAACAGGGAGGGAGCATACAGACAGAGGGCACACGCCCACTGAGAGCAACAGTGACATCAGCCACAAACATCTAAACTCAACTGTGACTCAGCTAAAAATAAACTTAAAGCAAACTAACAAACTTCAGTAACTTGTTGTAACTTGTGCTTAACATTATTTAATTTTGTCATTTTTGCGTCACTTTAGCATCTGAAAATGCAGAAAACAGCAAAGAACTGTACCATCAACACTTTTTACACTGCTAAATATAAAAAACAGACCAGGTGAGGAGGAATGCACATTTAAAATTATTTTTCTAATAAAAACATCTGTAATGAAATATCATACAAGATAACATGTTTAAACTACATCAGCGCAAAAATCATCTGCAGCTTTAAGTCGAGAAAAACATGTTGGTGCTGAAGTAATAAGTAATGAGCTTGTTTTTAAAAGGAAGTAAAAAGTGCAGATATTTCTTTAAAAACAAAAAGTCCCCTGTATTTGTAGTTTGAAAAGAGTCAATTACAGTTTGTATTTGTGAAAAACAAACAAACAAACAAACAAAAAACGTGTGTAACTTCCACTTGTAACGGGTGGTACCTTGGGTGTCGCTGCAGCTCCACAGCCATGCGAGGGTTTAAGGCACAGGTGTCAAACTCAAATGGTGCTGGGGTCAAATGGATCAGAGTCAGAGTTGGTCGAGGGCCATTTTTTAAAATCTACGTCCCTCTGTGTTAAATTCAAATATGGCAATAGGGCTGTATAAAGCTAATATAACACATTACTGTTATCCAGAATTATATTGTGTCACATTACATTATCATGCACATAATTTCATTGCAACAAAACTTTGGACAGATTGTTGCTTTTTGATGCATTCAGTGCATATTACATTTAATAGTCACATCTCAGCGATATAAGGGGCCACTATCAATAATAATCTGAAATCATGCTCAGGGCCACAAGATATCTTCTTGAGGGCCGAATTTGGCCCTGAGTTTGACACCCCTGGTTTAAGAGGAAGTCGGCTGTTTGCCCGCGCAGGTGCCAGTTTCCGCGGGTTTGTTTGGCTTGGTTGCCTTACACAATTCAGGTTTCAGAAAGTAAATTATCTGTTTACTAGTAACACTGGGAATACTTAATTGTTTTCTGTGCTCTAAATAAATAACGTTTTAAGCTTTATCTACGACTCACTGACCTGTATCTGTAACACACTGGTTAATGTTGTTGTAGACATTGTAATGCAGCCTCATCACTGTATTTCCTTAAAGTGAAACTAAACCACAATCCACTTTTTTTCACTGTCAAACTGTGTGTTTGGGGTTAAATACATTTAATTCACGTTTTCATCTGAAACAAAAGACCAAGATGTTTTATTTTCATCCAAAGTACAATTATAATCTTTATAAAAAGTCTTGAGGTTCTGGATTTAATGTCTATATGTGAACTAGATCGCTGACACTGGACTGATCTCTGTCTGAGACTCCAGAATGAACTGGATGCAAGAACGATTTGTTTGTTAAGTCTACTCTAAAGATCCCCGATCACCACTTTCTCCAGTATAAACTCCTGTTCTAAGTAACTTTTAGTCTAAGTTGTAAATTATTGTGAGAAAGTAAACTGTGCTGATAATCTGAAAAATAAATATGTTTATTACTTTGTTTTTCTTTAATGCAAAAATCACATTTCAGTTCATTTATGAAAGCACAGTTTATTTAGTTTTACACAGAGAGAAAACCAGAGTGTTAAATAATTAAAACAGTAAAGAAAAGTCACATGAAATACATATATGAAGAAACATGAATCCATAAAAGACGTCTCTGTTTTCCGCTCCAGACAAACTGTTCACACACATCTGCCCCAAAACTCGCCTGGACAAACACAGCTGCAGCAGAAGCTTTATCACATTATAAGTTTTAAATATAACCACTATATGACTTCACTGTTTATATAAAAGTTCAGTTTCAGTGTATTTGTACAACCCAAGATCCCAACTGCAGTTCTCTCACAGGACTTCATGGGATCGTTGATTTAGCAAAGAAATGGTCAAAAATCAAGAATAACATTTGGTCAAAACCAACAGAAACATTGAAGTGTGTGCGTGCAACTAAAAGCTTTATTAATATGACACATTCTGTTCATATTTGGACTTTATCTAATCTCATGCTGTCTAAACTAAACTATGCAATTTTTTATTTGAAAATGAAAATCTATTTTTACTGTTGCTGCTCATCTTAGACCTCGGTGTGCAAGCTTGGTTTCCGGGGAACAGGACAGATCTTCTCGTAGAATCGTCTGCATCTGTGAAACATCGTTGAAAGATCTTTGTTTGAGTTCACTTTCTCTAACGTACTACTTTCACACCTGGACGGAGCCGTGCGAAGGATGCCCCAGGTCATCTACATCTAGTGGGACTCACAGTTACTCAATCAAGCCCTGATGAAGCACCTGGATGAGCGGCAAAACGTCGGCTTCAATAATAGTAAGTCCAGCTGCAGTTAGTTTTAAATCGTTTTTGGATTATATTCTCCTGGAATGTCTCAGAATCTGCACCATTCAATGTGATCAATACAATTTAGTTATATACCCAAATGTTACCAGATTATAAATAATAAATCACCTAAACATACACTTTTTGATTTTACTATTGCATAAAGAAGAATGTTTGTGACCTGATTGTGACAAAAAGTGTAATAAATCAGACTTATCAAAATCAAGAGAGAGGTTCTTACTGTGAGACTGATCAAATGGAGGCCAGGAGGCAGGGCGAGGGGGGGGCTGGGGCGGAGTCAGGACAGTCCCGAAGGCCAATCGTAAAATCGAAGTCATCGCTCAGGCCTGAGACAGTAAACGTTCTCTTGCGACAAAAATCAAAGAATCAATCATCTTATAAGATGATCGTCTATGATCAGTTCTATAGACTGATCAGGAAGGTCACTAGTTATAGTAATACGCCTTTTTATGGTCTTATTGTCTCTCACCTTTTCTTTGCAAGTTTATTGGAGAAATTTGATCTCTCTCCCATGGACGAGTCACTCTCAGACTCAGAGTCTTTATTCTCTGATCTGAACGTGAGAAGAAGAGAGAACATAGAGTTAGTGCAGTGGAAACTCTTTTCTCCTGCAGCTCCAAACTCACACATAACATCAAAGCTGTATCTGAATTATACTTTTTTCTCCGTGGAGTCGATCTGAGTGATTCACAAAAGAGGTGTAATAATTCTATGTTTGTGTCTGTGATTACAAACTACTTCTGTTTTATCTGTTTTTATATATTTTCTATACGTTTTGTACGTATTAGATCACGTGAAAAAGGTACATGACTGGTGGGCCTTTATAAGCCACCCCATCTTTGGTCTCCTTTCACACGTCCTGATGAAGGCACCTTTGTGTCGAAATGCGTAGGACGTCCATGTAGGAATAAGGACTTTTAGGTAACAGAGTGCCTCAGAATCTTTTTGACTGCACTTTTACACAGTAATGCTTTTTTGCAATTTTTATATGCCAGTCGCATTTTATTCTTACTTCTGTTTATCGTCACCTTTTTGCATTTATTTCACTTTTCTGAAAAGCCTCTATGACTCTGTGCTACATTTAACCTAATTTTATTAATGTTTTGATGTTGGATCATGTTGGACACTAAAATTTCTAGATCAGGAGTGCACAACTTCAATAGTGCAATAACATTTCATTAAAATGTAAGTTTTCTACCTGCTAAAAGGTAGAGCAGAATATTGAAAATAACAACAGCAACACAACAAAGTCATTAAAGAGTTCA
Organism: Mugilogobius chulae; assembly: GCA_038363315.1. NCBI lineage: Eukaryota > Metazoa > Chordata > Actinopteri > Gobiiformes > Gobiidae > Mugilogobius > Mugilogobius chulae. The sequence continues at coordinate 111,810 of JBBPFD010000147.1, forward strand.
AGTTCTCGTCATCATTTATAGCCTTCAAACCACTGTATTATGAGTGATTGGTGATTACCATGGTAAACACTGAGGGGAGGGGCTTGAGAAAGTCAGCTTTCCTTTGACTCACATCAACAACAAACAAACAAACTGCTGTAGGTTGGAAAAACAGTAGGTGTGTCAAGATGGTAAAATCTCTCCTGTCAAACAGACGAGAGCAGGCGGCTGAGGCAAAGAGGAGGGAGATTCAACTTGGACACTTGTTACACATGGAGAACAGTCAAGGTCTCACAGACTCACAGAGAAAACACAGCTCTGTGTTTGTTTGAAGTGTTGCACTGAATAAAACTACCTACAACGTTGTAAAACATTTATGCTTCCCTCACACATCACAGACTCACTCACACATCACCAGAGCAAAGAATAAAGAGCTCATGATAAAGTTTACACATTTAGATTGTCTTTGTAAAAATGACTTTCAGCTCATCAGGATCATGTATTAATGTTGCTGTGTGTAAAGTACAACAGTCTGGGTCTTTTCTGGACTCATGTTAAACACGTGTGATGTTATAAAAGTAGATAAATACAATCAAGACAGACAAGTCAACTCAAGCTGACCCCCCGACACTGGCTCGAGCCGACTGGACCGCCTCCACCATCTTTTGTGCGGAGCTACTGTCACCTCCTCCTGCTCCCCTCAACTGTCTCATCCTCCTTTGAAACGTTCAGGAGCCGCGCTGTCGACTCGTGCCAAAAGTACTAATGTTTGCTACTCGAGTAAAAGTGCAGTTACTTTTCTAAAAAATGACTCCAGTAAAAGTAAAAGTCCAGCTGAAGCTCATTCACCTAAGTAAAAGTACAAAAGTAAAACACTGCAAATTTATCTAAGTAACTTGTAATAGTTTTATGTATCATACAGCAAATGTGAAACTGTTAGAAATGAGAAAATGTAGGGGATTTTTAAATTGTTTAACTGGGAAAAAAGTCTTGATATAAGAAATTGCAGCTGACCTGCACTCTAAACCGAAACTAACTTGTTTTCATGTTGTAGGGAGTACAAACTATAGTATAGTATATATAATTAAGTAAAAGTAAAAAGTCATGAGGTTTTTTAATACTGAAGTACAGATACTCAAAAAAAAACTACTTAGTACTTTACTTGAGTAAAAACTTAGTTACAAAATTTGCAGATTGAGAACACTGTTTTACAGAGTTTTCCTCGACAACAGGGAACAGCTGATGCTAATGTGCTAGCTTTGCCTTTGCTAAGTCTATCAGACAACAAATAAAGTTTAATCAGTGTAAATGAGTCAGTTTGTCATAGAATCAAGTCTGCGTTTGTGAGGAACATTATTTCATGTTTCTGCTCTTTTCCAATCATCGAGAGACAGAAGTGAGCCATGCAAGGGTCTGCTCCAGGATCTAATGTGAAAGTACAACCGTCTGCAGCTCACTTTAGACCTCACAAGCAGGGCAGTAAGAGTGGCTTTGTACAGTGGAAATAGCACAGGACAGTACTGTACGACTCTGACTGAGACTTTGGAACCAGGGCTTTAGTAGACTAAAGTACAGAAAGAATGGCTCAGACACAGACTGAAGTATGCCAGCCTGTTCACAGAAATAAAACCAACTTAAGCAACATTTGACTCATCGTTAACCTGTGCAACACCTGTACAGTTAAAGGCAGACCGTCCCATTCTGAGAACAGCACACAGGTTTATCTGGAGCTTGTGTGGATTTAAAAAGAAAACAGACATGTGCTGATTCATCTGAACTGCTTTGTAGGGGAATGTGTATTAAATTAAGAAGGATAAATGTTGTAGTGTGATACCCTATTAAATAAATCTAGAAAATAAAGAGGTGTGAAGAAACTGACCTTTTCTCGAAGTTTACAATGAGGTTATTCGAGTGATTACGTCTGAGGAGAGACACAAACACATTATATGTCCATCCTTCCTTCCTGTGAAGTCATAAATGCTGCAGAAGAATAAACTAAGACTCAAACAGCTCACCTGTTGTATTCAGACTCAGTAAAATCGTTGTTCTCCTCAGGCACATCACTGTGGTTGTCACTTTTGTCCCACTCGTTACTGAAAGTAGAATAGAGTTTTTTTGACTCACATTTCATTTTGTTTAAAACAGTAAACCATAACCAGGACAGCCTCACCTTTTCAGAATGACGCGCTTTTGCGTCCCACATGTCCCACAAGACACTTTCATGAAATCCAAACCTGAAGACAGTTTAGTAAAGTTTAAAACTCAACTTTAAACATTTAACATGTTAGCACCATTCAAGTGAAGAGTCCAAATGTTTGGTTTGTGTTTTAGTGGATAATAGTTTAAGTAAATTACCCAAACCTTGAGATGCTTTTGTTTATTACAGTAACTGTCCAATCTGCTCCTGAAGCTGATTTATTGTTTCATTTAAGTTAAATATGAAGCATTGTAACTTCCAAATCCATTTTCTTCAAAGACGTTATCTCAGCCAAAGTGGCTTTCTAGACACAAACTTCTTTACACCAGGACTGTTCAGATATAAGACTGATTTGTTCAGTTTAAAAAAATACTAGTCAAACTCAAAATCTAAACAGGCCTATTGTTACAAAATCTCTGTAAAAACCTTTGGATTTATATATTTTTTTAGATTTAAACTTGTCTCTGTCCTTTTAGATGTTGCCAATGTTATTATGAACATTTCAGGACATTTATTTCCACATAAAAACACATGATGTGATTTTTTTTTCTTACATGTATTTCAAAAACAATGTTCATTTTTAATTTTATTATAGACCAAAATGTTTTAATTTGGAGAACACAACTGTAATATGTTCAATCCAAAAGTCAAAATTTTATTTAGATTTGTATGTAGGCTAAGATACTTCTGTAACCGACCGTGCGAGTGAGTGTGACGAGGAAGCCAGGCAGAGGATCTTTAGTGGACAGTCAGAACCGTGCCCCGTTATAGCAGGTTTCAAAAATCAGAGAATAAGAAATATCGAGGCACGTCTGATATGCTGTAGTTTATTAACGCCAACGCGTTTCGACTTAAGCAGTTTTCTTCAGGGCATTCAGACATCATCGGGAACCAGTGAGCACTCCCAGCCTTTTTCTATTCTACTCAAAAAAATCAGCTTTTACTACGCCCAGCACAAAACAGTAAACGAAAAACAAATGATTTATATAATTTGTTGGTGTTTGAGGCGATATTTAACATTCTGGAGGCTGAATGACGTCATCGGCCGAAAATAAAATTGCTCATATTTTAAAACCATGACAGCACAAACTTTTAACGGCACAAACCAGCACAAACGAAGCACTGACGATTGACACCATTTTGAGCTGTTTTGGTGGCTTATTTAAGCTAAATGGGGGCTGCGTGACCTAATTTGACTATAAAAGAATCGTTATAACTCAAAAACTAAAGCAGCAAACGAAACTTTTTGCAGCACAAAACAGCACAAACGAAGCACAAACGATTGACATAATTTTTGTGTAGATTTGGTTTAATGGGGGCCAACTTCACGCAGGTTCCTCTAGTGATATGTTTGTGCGCGTTCGTGTGATGAGCAGCAGCCTACCGCAGGTCCTACAGCAGGTCCTACCACAGGTCCTACCACAGATCCATTCATCACAGTCGAGTCCACCGTGAGCGTGAGACAAAGGCGAATGTCACGAGCGTGAAAGAGACGAGACTGTGGCCAGTGAGGTCAAGTTTGCAGATAGACATTAAACTGAAACACACTGTGGGTTTGACCAGCAGAGGGAGACACTGACAGAGCTGTGCAGTCTGTGGAAAACAACTTCTTCATCAGCCACGAAGGAACATGACACACACAAACAGCACCAAACAGGCACGATGGCAACAAACTTCCACATCAATGCAAACTTTTATCTAAAGATCAAAAACTGTCACCTGGTCCACAAATAATGCCTCTATAAATAAGAAAAAAAAATCTGTTTTTAAATATTTATTTATTACACAGACAACTTTTTAAAATGTCAGAAATGTCCTATAGACAGTGTTGGGTCAGTTACTTTAAAACTGTAATACATTATACAAGCTACTAGTTACAGGGAAAAAAGTGTAATATATTTGTATTAGAATAGTATTGTAATAAATACTAATAGTGTAATATATTTGTATTAGAATAGTATTGTAATAAATACTAATAGTGTAATATATTTGTATTAGAATAGTATTGTAATAAATACTAATAGTGTAATATATTTGTATTAGAATAGTATTGTAATAAATACTAATAGTTGTAATTTCATGTGTTACATTTGTCTCATGTTGTGTTGCAGATGTAACTCTTGACTTTCTTGTCTTGAAATGAAAACAGCTTAAAATAAACAGCTCTAGTGAATCCAAACCTGTTCATCATGTGTCAAGACAAGATCTGCAGCTTCATTTCATAAAGTTTTAACCAGGAGGACTGAAACTAAGATTAAGCTGAGATGTCCAATTTAGAAAAAAGTGTTACAATTGTCCCGGTCTCCCCTCACTAGTGACTTTTATAATGAGTTACTCCAACACAGGTTAAATCTGTAGACTATATGATCAAACAAAAGTGTTTATTTTAGATTAAAAACAGTATATTTACTTCAAAACAGGACTATTATATAAATTATGCAATTTGTCGAGTCCGTCCCACCAAATCCCCAAACCTGTCCAACGTTTAGGACTTTTTGAGTCTTTACCCTCATGTGTACAACTCCTTGTACAGATAAAACCACAGTGTTGTCTCTGTGTAACCACAGCTGCTGCTGCAACACTCTGACAAACGATAAAGGTCAAAGTATAATTACTGTAAATATAATTATAAATACAACACTGGTGCCAGATCAGATGTTCAGTTTGAGGGACTTGTTGAACAAAGTTCCCCAGAGGCTTTTAATCCAACCTCAAGTAACACGTTTGATATGATCTGTCTGTTTTACTTTTAGTTCCTCACAGCTCGATACGCACCGCTCTGCTGTTGTCAACACACACACAACACACACACTCCAGGTCTACGCTCTGAACTAGAATCATTACAATCAGTGCAGGTTTAGGGTGAAATGTACTTAATCCTCAGCCCGAGGTGTGTTTTTACTCACTTGTCGTTGATGTTGCTCTTGTTTGAAGCTTCAATTATAAAAACTTGTATCCATCCGGTAATTTCATCTCTTTTCTGATCTTCATGTATAAAAGAATCAAAGAAAACATGATGACAGCAGACACGAGTGACCTGAAAAGTGAGATAAAAAGAGAGAGAAAGACAGCTCTAAACGCAAGACTTGATCGTTTTAAAATGTCTGGCACAAGTTTACTTTTGGTTACTTCCAGTGTTACGGATGATCTGGTTACGCGGTTTAACTACTGTGAGTGACGCAAACAGAGGAGGGAGTGGCCTTGTGCGTGCTTTAAAGGTTTCTTTTACGTACATGAAAGTAGGATTTAGTTCCCACGCAGTACTTTTTCATGCTCTGTTATAAACCTGGTATAGACCCAGGTAGTCCTGATAGACCTGGACTGGTCTGCAGAGACTCCTCCACCGAGAGGACCGGAAATAAAGCAAAACAAACCTCATTTAGATGCTTCAAACTGCAGCCAGACAGACTTTTTCCAATAATACTTCTTTAATAAAGTATTTGAAGTATTCAGAATACAGAACTGTCTCAGTGATAGAATACATTACTAAATACATTTAATTCAGGTATTCAGTGATAAAATACATTTTTACACTGCATAAGACCTAACCTGTTTAAGGAGTCAAAAGAAAAAAACAACTCCTTCACAATATGAAACAGCTCAAAACCAAATACAAAGTACAGAGACATATTTACTCACCACAGTGTTAAAGCAGAAGTCCGGTCACTCTCCCGCTCAGTGTTTGTCAGTCGGCTGAGTGCGGTTATGCAAACAAAGCCCAACGCACAATCAACAATCTGAAATTTGATCTTTTGATACAGACGCACTGAACTGTGGCAGTCTGATACATTTACTGTGAGTGGCACTATTATGGGGGTGTGGTTTGTTTTACTGTGTGTTCTTCTGTGTGTTCTTCTGGTGTTCAGGGAGTTTGTGAATAACTACTACTGTTCCAGCCATTATGCATGTGTAACCGGTGTAGGCCCACACGAGGGACCAGGATGGAGAAGTGTGTGGTGGTATGGGATAAACTCACTCCCCTCAGGTATAAGAAGCCACAAACAAACTGAGCTAAGGGGAGCGTTCCCTTTAGCTCAATGAGTTGTCGGTTGACTGCCCCGCGGGAGACCCGGGTTCGACTCCCGCTCAGGACACAACACAACGCAGAGAGGCAAAAACACACCGGTCACACATGTATTGGTGAGTGTCATTTTATGAATGAATGTGTCATCGGTGGGCGTGGTTTGCGTGCATGTGTATTTGAGTGGGTTCAGCCGTGCAGGTGTGTGAGACTGGGTGAGCACACAGTTTTTGACCGTGCTAACCATGTGGCTTTTATTGTTCTTATTGTATTAAATAAAGTTTATCATTGGAACTTATGGAAGTGCACGCGTCAATTCTAAACACCCAGTCGAAGTGGCATTGAGTAGCTTTAGTCACTACAACTACCACAAGAAGGTCCCTGGTTCAACTCCTGAGCCACTAGAGCAGGGGTGTCGAACTCATTTTGACAAAGGGCCGCATTGGCATTGGGGTTGTCCTCGAAGGGCCGGTTGTAACTAAAATGAACCTTACTAATCATTCTGCATTTGATTTTGTACATTAATTAAAGTGACAATTACTGAATATTCATCTGCATTAGTCTGAAAAATGACTTACTCTTTAAGTTTCAGACAAATAATTTCATTAGGTTTAGACACCCAGATTACTCCTGGTACTAATATAAGATTAAAGTAAACCTTAAGACCTTGAGGGCCGCATAAAATGAGGTAACGGGCCGCATCCGGCCCCCGGGCCTTGAGTTTGACATACGTGCACTAGAGCTTTCTCCCACCACAGCCAGAACTCTAAGTAAAATCATCTGCTCCAGTTCTCAAAAAGATAAACAATTGAGAACTTGGAAGCGTAAAAGGACTTATAGAGTTACATTTATTTTAAACTTACATTATATATTTTTTTCCTAAACTGGACTGAGTAATGATTATGAATACAAACACATAAATCACAATAATGTCACACAAACTTAGACACATTTGTAGCTTAGCTGAAGTAGAGAATATAGCAAGTTTCCAAATCTCTGCATCTGTCGCCATTTCAGAAAAAAGTCTCCATTCATCGACACAAACAGTGTAAACAAGTGTTTAAAGCTCCGTTGACAGTAATACAAGAGTTTATCTGTGAGAAAACTAAAGTTCTGCTGCTAAATCAACATTTGTGAATGAAACTCCACCTACGACCCTTAAAAGTGACATTCAGTCTGTCAGACCGGTTCAGACCTGATCCAAACAGCTGAGAGCAGACTGTGGCCTTGTTTTATTCAAACTAGTTTCCCCAGATAAGCAGATGGACAGCGGCTCTTTCTGTATAAAGCATGAGCAGTATAAAGTCACATAGACCGAATATATTTTTATATTTATAACAATGTTCTATGATACAAATTACAATTTTAAAATTCAAATGTATTTATTGAAGAATTGTTTTTTATGGCTTTGACTTATAACATGGTGAATTTCATCTCAAAAGTTTATTTTCCAAGTGTTTGTCTCTTAAACTTCATCGTTCTTTTGTCTTTCTCAAAAACTGCCAGGGCCGCATTTGGCCCCCGGGCCGCAGTTTGCCCAGGTCTGTTTTAGATCCATAGAGCAGTGAAAACAGGCTCCTGAGTTCTTTGTGTTAATAAAGTGTTAATACTTCAGGAAACACTTTAGATCAAACGAACGAGAGCTGCCACCAGACTCAGCCCAAAGAGTCCAATAGTGACTCTCATGGCTCTGTGTCCCATTGTAATAAAGACAATAACTTTAAACAGACAGAGCAGGAGTCTGGTTTCAACTTTACTGATGCAAAGATGAATTTACAAATGTAAAAGAAAAACAAATGTGAACTTCAGCGGCAAGATTAAAGAAAAACACAAATCAACTTTAGAAAAACAAAAAACAGGTCTAAAACTGGACTAAACCAGGTCTAACTTGGTGTAAAACAGGTCTAAAGTATCTCTAAACAAGGTCTAGACCAGGTTTAATGGTCGTCTTGTGGGGCGTTTCCACTGGCCCTGTTAGTATCTACTCTACTCTACTCGGTTTGGTTGTGTCTCCATTTCTCTTTAGAATGTGGTTCTATCTCCAGAGCAACTGCCAACAACAAAGTAATATCCATAGCAACACCGCGTAACCATGGTAACCACCAGCCTCCGGCCAATCGGTGTCAGTTAGAATAGTTTAGTCCAGCTCAGCCTGGTTAGAACCAAGGACAAGCAGGGACTAAAAGTACCTGGTTCCGGAAAAAAAGGTCTAGTGGAAACAGAGCGAGTAGAGTAGAGTAGAGTAGATACTAACAGGGCCAGTGGAAACGCCCCAATTGGCTCTGTGCACATAAGTCAGTTTCAAAATGCTAACATCTTGCTGTCAGGTTCATTTCCTGTTTAGTTCATTCTTATGAGGTTTTCACTGCCTCAGCCTAAAATGAAAAATGACTAAAGATCGGGCAGTGACAGTGAACAGTTGGTGATTTTCTCTGAAAACATGTTAAATACTTTACAAAGAAGAGAATATTTCACCAAAGGACCAAAGTGTGTTTATAAAACAATGTGTTTGTCTGTCAATGCTAACGCTAAAGTCTGATGATTTGAAAATAAACTACTTCTCTGCACAGGCTCTAAGACGGTGGATGTAGAGTCTGGTCGTCATAGAGACGGTGGATGTAGAGTCTGGTCGTCATAGAGACGGTGGATGTAGAGTCTGGTCGTCATAGAGACAGTGGGTCTAGAGGTTGGTCGTCATAGAGACGGTGGGTCTAGAGTCTGGTCGTCATAGAGACGGTGGGTCTAGAGTCTGGTCGTCATAGAGACGGTGAGTCTAGACTCTAGAGGCTGAAGCCCGAGAAGAGGCTGAAGCGGCGGCTGGTCATCATAGAGACGGTGGGTCTAGAGGCTGGTCGTCATAGAGACGGTAGGTCTAGAGTCCAAACCCAGAGAAGAGGCTGAAGCGGCGCTGGTCATCATAGAGACGGTAGGACGCGGGCAGGCGCAGTGACACGGTGTCTCCTGCCTCCAGCCTGAGGAGGGCGCTGTTACACACAGAGTCATAACCTCCGTGAGCGTTTAACGAGAGGCTGAAGCTGATTGGACGATCGTTGTGATAAAGTGACACGCCCATGTAGCCTTTAACGAAGTCGGCCACGCAGAAGGAGAAGAAGAACAGACCTGGGACTGGAGCCGAGAAGAAACCTGAGGAGAGACCAAGACCGAGACTTAGACCAGGACCAGAGAGAGAGACCGAGACCAGAACCAGAGAGAGAGAGGAGAGAGAGAGTCGGCCACGCAGAAGGAGAAGAAGAACAGACCTGGAACTGGAGCCGAGAAGAGACCTGAGGAGAGACAGAGACCGAGACTTAGATTTAGACTGAAACTTAGACCTGGACCAGGACCTGAGGAGAGACTTAGACCAGGATCAGGACCAGAAGAGAGAGGTGAGAGAGAGTCGGCGACGCAGAAGGAGAAGAAGAACAGCCTGGGGAAACTGTGTGTTACTCTTCACAGGCCTGTTTCAATGGAAATACACACAATTCATCATAATTTTAATGTTACAGACGTTAAAAAAGTGGAGTAAAAGGCTCTAACAGGAGATAGACACACAAGGGTAGAAAACTTTTCTCATATGCTCGTGTTTTTTTATGATGTGACGTGCAAAAAAAGAAATGATTGAAGCCCAAAAGCCTCACTAGACTGACTTCAGATGTGGATGAACAAAGTGAGAAGTGCTGCACAGCTCAAATATAATCAGCTGAACAAAACCACATCATGGGACTTCCCCCGTGCGGTCGACCACAGGAAGCACCGAACAGTAAACAAGCTTCTGAAGATTCAAATAAACTGAAACTAAACCAGGTCCAAACCAGGTCTAAAACAGGGTCTAAAGCAGGTCTAATACCAGGTCTAAACCAGGACTAAAAACAGGGTCTAAAGCAGGTCTAATACCAGGTCTAAACCAGGTCTAAACCGGGTCTAAACCAGGTCTAAACCAGGTCTAAACCAGGACTAAAACAGGTCTAAAGCAGGTCTAATACCAGGTCTAAACCAGGACTAAAACAGGGTCTAATGCAGGTCTAATACCAGGTATAAACCAGGACTAAAACAGGGTCTAAAGCAGGTCTAAACCAGGTCTAAACCGGGTCTAAACCAGGACTAAAACAGGGTCTAAAGCAGGTCTAAACCAGGTCTAAACCGGGTCTAAACCAGGACTAAAACAGGGTCTAAAGCAGGTCTAAACCAGGTCTAAACCGGGTCTAAACCAGGGTCTAAACCAGGTCTGAACCAGGTCTAAACCAGGGTCTAAACAGGTCTGAACCAGGTCTAAACCGGGTCTAAACCAGGACTAAACCAGGTCTGAACCAGGTCTAAACCAGGACTAAACCAGGTCTGAACCGGGTCCAAACCAGGTCTAAACCAGGACTAAAACAGGGTCTAAAGCAGGTCTAAACCAGGTCTAAACGGGTTAAACAGGACTAAAACAGGGTCTAAAGCGGTCTAAACCAGGTCTAAACCGGGTCTAAACCAGGACTAAAACAGGGTCTAAAGCAGGTCTAAACAGTCTAAACCGGGTCTAAACCAGGTCTAAACCAGGTCTGAACCAGGTCTAACCAGGTCTAACCAGGTCTGAACCAGGTCAAACCGGGTCTAAACCAGGACTAAACCAGGTCTGAACAGGTCTAAACCAGGACTAAACCAGGTCTGAACCAGGTCTAAACCGGGGTCTAAACCAGGACTAAACCAGGTCTGAACCAGTCTAAACCAGGTCTGAACCAGGTCTAAACCGGGTCCAAACCAGGTCTAAACCAGGTCTAAACCAGGACTAAACCAGGTCTAAACCAGGTCTAAACCGGTCCAAACCAGGTCTAAACCAGGACTAAACCAGGTCTGAACCAGGTCTAAACCAGGTCTAAACCAGGTCTGAACCAGTCTAAACCAGGTCTAAACCAGGTCTATAAACAGGACTAAACCAGGCTAAACCAGGTCTAAACCAGGACTAAGCAGGACTAAACCAGGTCTAAACCAGGTCTATAACCAGGTCTAAACCGGGTCCAAACCAGGTCTAAACCAGGTCTAAACCAGGACTAAACCGGGTCTAAACCAGGTCTGAACCAGGTCTAAACCAGGTCTAAACCAGGTCTAAACCAGGTCTGAACCAGGTCTAAACCAGGTCTAAACCAGGTCTGAACCAGGTCTAAACCAGGTCTAAACCAGGTCTAAACCAGGTCTAAACCGGGTCTAAACCAGGTCTAAACCAGGTCTAAAGCAGGTCTAAACCAGGTCTAAACCAGGTCTGAACCAGGTCTAAACCAGGTCTAAACCAGGTCTAAAGCAGGTCTAAACCGGGTCCAAACCAGGTCTAAACCAGGTCTAAACCAGGTCTAAGCAGGACTAAACCAGGTCTAAACCAGGTCTAAACCAGGACTAAACCAGGTCTAAACCAGGACTAAACCAGGACTAAACCAGGACTAAACCAGGTCTAAACCAGGTCTATAAACAGGACTAAACCAGGTCTAAAGCAGGACTAAACCAGGTCTAAACCAGGTCTAAACCGGGTCTAAACCAGGACTAAACCAGGTCTAAACCAGGTCTAAACCAGGTCTAAACCGGGTCCAAACCAGGTCTAAACCAGACTAAAACCAGGTCTAAACCGGGTCTAAACCGGGTCTAAACCGGGTCCAAACCAGGTCTAAACCGGTCTAAACCGGGTCTAAACCGGGTCCAAACCAGGTCTAAACCAGGACTAAACCAGGACTAAACCAGGACTAAACCAGGTCTAAACCGGGTCTAAACCGGGTCCAAACCAGGTCTAAACCAGGACTAAACCAGGTCTAAACCAGGTCTAAGCAGGACTAAACCAGGTCTAACCAGGTCTAAAGCAGGACTAAACCAGGTCTAAACCAGGTCTAAACCAGGTCTAAACCAGGTCTAAACCAGGTCTGAACCAGGTCTAAACCAGGTCTAAACCAGGTCTAAACCAGGTCTAAACCGGGTCCAAACCAGGTCTATAAACAGGACTAAACCAGGACTAAACCAGGTCTAAACCAGGACTAAGCAGGACTAAACCAGGTCTAAACCAGGTCTAAGCAGGACTAAACCAGGTCTAAACCATGACTAAACCAGGTCCAAACCAGGTCCAGACCAGGTCCAAACCAGGTCCAGACCAGGTCTCAGTCGTACCTGTCTGGGGGTCGTACGCTGAGCCGTGGTTGGTCAGGATCTGGCTGAACTTTAGGACGGTTTCAGAGTCAAAAGGTCCCACAGCTCCAGAGTCTGAGAGTCCCACTGAGAACGCCACCTTCTGGAGACCTGAGGAACAGCACAGGGAGGGCATCTGAGCTAAAGTGGAGCAGGACTCACACAGACTGCAGCGTGAGAGACGGGTCCAGGTCAAGTCCAAGTCAAGTCTCTCATTGTTAGTTTACCAAAAGTTGTGTTTGAATAGTTTACTACATGTTTGAGTCATCTTGTATAATCCTGCTGCTGATGACTGAGTGCTCAGAAAACCCCTGTCTTCACCTACCACCTATCCCCGCCCACTTGTCTGAATTTACTCAGAAAACCCCTGTCTTCACCTACACCTATCCCCGCCCACTTGTCTGAATTTACTTGCGATTCAGAGTAAAACATGTCAGCTTCGATATTCTCATATAGACACTTCCCAACAACAAAAAACGGAATTTTTAAGTCTACGGCTTATTAAAATTAAGATCAGTACTTTATTATTTGTTCAGTATGAACACAAAATGTACCTAAAACACTTCTTTGGACTTCCCGTTCAAAACTGCAGAAATGATAAGCCCCGCTTTTATTGTAAAACTTGATTTTTCAAGCTGTACATTTTAATTGACTTGTTTTTAATGTTGTAAAATGGCTTTGTGACATTATTTAACTGGAGCCTGAATTTTTTGAGTTATCACAAGTAATACGGACAAGTGGGCGGGGCTAGGTGGTGGGTGAAAACACTGCAGGACAACACAAGATGACTCAAACCAGCAGGAATCAAACCAAATACAACTGTGAGTAACTAATGATGCAATAACATGATTACAGACTCATTAGGTCTTATTTGACTAAACGTTTACCTGAAGAGTTTGTCTGCAGCTGCTTCACTTGTCTCTCACGTCTGAAACACAAACACATTCATATCTGTAAAAGTGTTTTATTTTATTTGATTTAAACAGACCTGAGAGGACAGGAGCAGAGCCTCAGTCCAGTTCTGGCAGCTGCGTCTGTAAAACTGAAACAGGATTTTATTTAAATATCAAACTCAAACGTTACATTTACATTTGATTTTGTCGTATTTTACCTTGTGAGACGTTCTTCAGAGAAAACAGCTCTGAGCTCTGAACTGGACACAGACAAACACACTGTGACTATGGGCCTGAGGCGGGGGAACGGGTTAACACAGGGAGAACATGCAAACTCAACACACACAACAGATCAGGACTTTTGAACCTCAATCTCTTTTTGAGAAGCAAAAATGGCAAAAGTCCTGAAGTTCATTGCTTCAGTAAAAGTTCAGTTACTTGTGTAAAAAATTAGTCTGATAAAGTTAAAGTTCTGCTGAAACTGCTTCACTTGAGTAAAAGTATAAAAGTAAACGTGTGTAAATCAGAGCAGCTTCAGCTCTAGTGAAATTCAAGACCTTTTTCAAGACTTTGTTTTAATGCCATTTCAGTAAAAAAAATTATGCTACCATCGCGGCATTGTACATTTGAGAAAGATGCAGGATCATAAATATTTGACTAAAATCTAATTTTATACATTGCCTACATAGATTTATATTTGGCAGTCACAAAAGTGCTCTGATAATCATGCACACAGGTAATTCAGTGCATTTCTCTGTCTTAGAGTTTAGATCGGGCCCAAAAAATGCAGCCCGACCCAGCCCGAGCCCTGCGCACGTCGTTGTCCGAACCCGACCGGGGACCCGAGTCAGTCTCTGTGTGTCTGAGCCGAGCTCGAAGTGAGGCCGCCCGCCCACTCACGAACTGTGGCATTTTAATGACAGAAAAAGCTCCTTGGTGTCCCATACGTTACAAAAGCGCGTTCCTCCACCGCAATTTCTCCCTCTCTCTCTCTCTCTCTCTCTCTCTCTTCTCTCTCTCTACTCTCTCCCTCTTCCTTCTTTTTCACGCGCGTACATATGCGTCGCTTTCACTGCAATTCTTCTCCTCACCTTTTCCTGTGTGGGTCCGCGGTGTAATGAAAGCGTGCCTGAATTTTTTCTGTCCTTGGTCCTTGTGTCGCGCTGGGGATGTCCTTTAGCCGACTCCACGGCACGGCTTACATCCATAGGCCTTCTGTGTCCTGTCATCCTCACCGCTTTACTGTACCTCCTCAACCCAGGTTACGGTCCTCTCCCGCGCACAGGTTCCCTACTATGAACGCGCGAGCTGTACACCCAAATTCAATCGCGACAAAGACGCGAGCGAATGCCACTATTCTCTTCTGTATCCAAAAGATACAGAGTCAAGCGCGGCATCTTGATCTGCTCGTTTGTGTCCGATATAAAACGGCGATCCAGGTCTCCACTAATGAACAATATAAGCCATTTTGTACAATGTGAGAAATGTGGCCCAGAGGCCCGGCCCGAAAGTTGCGGCGGGCTCCGCTGGGCCTGGGCTCGGCCACAATACTACTCATCTTTTGCGTCTTATTGTTCTTTAGTAAAGATGATTACATCTATTTTGGCAAAAATATATTGTGGACTTATTTAATACCTAACGCAACACTTAATGAATTATATTCTTTTCAATGTTTACACTAATTTCGGTTTCTCTTATAAGATACTAGCTATGTTCGGACAATTTTTTTGTATTTTTTGTAGGTATCATGGCTGACCACAGCCCGCTTTTTCATGCTTAATAACCTGGTGGGAATATGGAGCGAACTTATCACTTTGTTCGACCAATATGCATTTACAGAAACAAACATGAAATACTAAATACCTATCTAAAATATACTTTAGTTTTATTGAAATACCCTTTGCGGCTAACTCAATATGCCAACATGGTATTGGTCATTGTGTGCAGAAAGACAGAATCTTCTCAGACATACAAAGATCTATCTCTTTCGCTATTGCTTGAACCACAATATAGCTACCTTTCTTCAGATTTCACAATAAATGAGTTGTTTTTAGGCGTTTGGTCCCATGATTGTAAACCAGGTCCAGAAACCAAAAGTTTCCACTGAAAACATGAATACATTCTGTTTTGTAATTGAAAATAGCTGTTTGAATGCAGAAGGTTCCGAATAAACTCATTAATAACTAATTCAGGTTTGTTTTGTAAATGCATTTTTGGATACATTTAGTGTACGCCCTCAGGTATTCGTAACTGCATAGTGGTTACCCATAAAAGTGTACAACTTTTTTCTCCAGGAGGCATCTTAGCAAAAATTTTTTTATCCACAATAACAATGATTCAATATAACGATCATTGTTAGATAGATTTGTTTTCTAATCGAGTATTTATAACCTAAGACTCCTAACCATTTTGATATTTGTGGGAGTCTTGGTCATAGAATGGGCAGGACAATAAAGTCAGGTCAATTATAAAAAGGATTTTATAAAGTTTGCTCTACATTTATTAAATCAATTAGCTTAAAAAGCAGCAAAGAGAAAAGTATGACAAACTTATACACAATAACAAATCAAAAAATACGCAGTTATTATAAGATTTTCCTTCTTGGGGAATAGGCCCTCCACAGTTTGAGATAAAAAATGGTACAGCAGAATGAGGCCATCCTGAGCAACGTTATGATTGAGGTATTCGCAAGACCGGATAACAGCATGTGGTTTGGTGATCCCCTGACTCTAGAATATATATCATACCTAAGAATCAGCAAGAGCACTTGAGTAGTTCACTTATAATACTGATTGTGACTGCCTTTCATTTATGTGATTCTCTGTGTGATGATGCGTCCTTGTAAGAGACTGCTTATAAAAACACATACTGCCACTATTAACTAATATAAATTTCACCTGTGTCCATCCTTTCTCGTCTTGGTCATTTCCCTTCCTCAGTCTATTCACTTTTGTGCATCAAGTTCATTGTGATTAGAAAGTGATTGATGATGTGATTTGGTTTGAGTGCAGTTTGGATAGTGATTGATTAGCTGATGATTCGAGTGATTGATGAGTGCCGCCTTGGTTTAGTCATTATTCCACGTGGATTATAGCTAGGTGCACATGCACCTTAGAGCAATGAGTGAATTGGTTAGGGTCGTATATGAATTAGTATGATTTAGTGAGTTGAGGTTGATAGGGATTGTTATTATTCATTTGAATTCATGTGCATTGCATGAGTGATTGATGACGTGTATTGTACTTGAGTATTTGATTAGTGATATGATGAGTGATTGTTAGGTACGATCGATTTAGTCATTGATGACGTGAGTTGATGGAATGATTGAATGACGTAGACTGATGAGTGATTGATATTCGGAATTGATGACTGTGTGATTCGTTCTTCATTGAGTGATTTGATGAGTGAGAGTTGATTCGAGGTTTTGTGTGGTTCGTATTAGTTGAGCTGAGTGACCTGTTTTTTTTTTGCCTGTTTGTTCGAAGTTCTTTCTGTGTTGAGATTGAGCCCAGGTTGCGTTCGAATCTTCGGTCCAATGATCGGACGTTTCTCGGGTCGATCCTGGAGTATCTAACACCAGCAGGCCGTGGGGTCCGCAGGGCTGAGATAGGACTGGACAGACTGGTTCTACAACTTTCAACCATACTTTGTCAAGACGTTTTTCATCATCTTAAGGAGTCGTTCTCGAAAGGGAAGAGATAACACAACTGGGAAGAAAAAGCAGACGTGATCCCTAAGCAGAAGAATATTTAAAGAGAAACTACTGCTCAGTTCCAATCTAGGATATTGGGAGTATAGTGGTTAGTCTTTATTTGTACCTTAGGCAGCACGCGACAGAGGGGCACCCTGCGGCACAGAATCCTCCGAACCATTCAGTCTTGGCCCAAAGTTGAACAAAACACTGGATTTAAACGTCTGAACTAAAATAAAACATGAAAACCGAACTGAGTTGTAACCCTAAAATCCGAGCGATTTCTGCGCCCTCATTTTGTTGCCTCTCGTTTTTACAGTTTGACTCTTGTGCTGCATGTTACTGTTGGAGGATGCTCTTGCTCATGGTAGCGGGGACTAATAGGTTGACAAAATACTTATTCAAAGCTTCATAGTATTCCAAATATATTGGCCAAACCTGGTTCGTGCACGCAATGTCATTGCTCGTACCCCTGCTCATTGTGTTCTTTTGTCTATTCTGTTATGACTATAGGCGTGTCTTTTTTCAAAAGTTGGGTGGGGGGCTACCACGCAAATACATTTTGTTACACTTTATGATTCGATAGAGGCAACTTTAGTAGTTTTTGCGATTACCAACTTGTTCGCTTTTTTAACTTATAGTTTGTAGTTAGGTGCTCTTTGAGCACATGATTTTTTATTCGCGTTTAATCTTTTTTTACTGT